>JAJOHK020000051.1:0-52652 GCA_022457215.2 Leucocoprinus gongylophorus
TTTTTCTCTTTTCTTCTTCTTTTATTTTGTTTTGATCAGGAATTTGTCTTCGTATGTGTGTGGTTACAAAAAAGGTCCCCGCGGTCCGCTCATGTTGACAGGGGAAAAAAGTGTTGAATTAAAAAAAAAAAAAAAAAAAAAAAAAAAGAATAATCAGATAGTTGCATCACTGCTGCAAGACATTTTACAAGAAAGGTGAACTTGTATAGTAGACATTTGGAAAAGCAGTATTACTGCAAGGATGTATTTTCTAAATAGGTATATGATACATAATAGTTATAGATGTTACTGTTACTAATACTATATCATATGACATATTAGAATAATAATGTCATACATTATAAAAGAGATCATGACTTTATCTATAAACTCATAACATTTAGAGTAAGCTAGATATAAGTATATATAGACTACACCAGAAATATATAAAGTAAATATATTTATACTAGAAACTCTACTAAGTTCTTTTGTGTTAAATAATACAAGTTTCATTTTTTGACTAAACACTTAGTCTTAAGTTATACCCAGCCTATCTTAAATGTTATAAGTTATGTAGATAAAAGTTATCATCTTCTATAATATATGATATTAGCTTTTTATGTTACTGTGTCTATTGTGACTATTACATATAATATCACCTTATTCTTTCTTTACTAAGTTCAAAATAAGAAAAAGAGAAGAAAGAGACAGAAGAGTCAAGATAAAAAGACTATGTATTATCTATAAGGTCAATATATAGTATATATACTATATAATATTTGTCACAAAATTTATTCAGCTTGTATTTCCACAATCAGTGGACTGATTTTCACAAACTAAGTTATGCTGAAAAGTCCCAAATAAGGGCTATCTGCACATATGTGGGATGTACAAAAGTGATAACAAACAACTGAGATATCAGGCCATTAGTAACTGTAAAATTTTCATTGGCTATTATCTCAGGAATAATTAAACAGATTCCTACAATCAAACTTACATTGAAAAGCACTTATTAAATTGTTTTTAATGATATATTATATATTATATAGAAATCAGTATTCATAGAGATATAAGCATATCAATATAGTGATATGATTAGTTATCTTTTAAATTAGCCTGATACCTGCTATGACAGATAAAAGCCCCCATCAGGTATGAGTTTTGATCATGTGATGGAAACAGCTTGGGTATAGACTATTACTCTTTTGTATATATACTTCTATATCTAAGAATTAGATCTCAGACTTAACAATATTATTTATTATCAATATTCATTAGTTTTCATTATTGATATCTATATTGATCTTTATTTATCCCTTCTTGCTCTTATACCACTATCTTGCATGGTAGCACCCATAAGTAACATAGGGAATAAATTCTTTTCTACTTCAGGTATTTCAACAATATACTCAAATATGACTTCACTAGCCCTTATAGATATAGACAATGACAATTTTAATGTCAGGATCAACAATAATTATGAGAAAGCTAAATAATATACAATATCCTCTAAAATGAATATGTCTAGGACCATCTCTATGTCTTTAAGCAAGACATCAGTAGATAATGCCACTAAAATAGAATGACTAAATGATTCTCTTAACAAAGAGGTGGTTAGAAATTCTACTGACAATTCCTAACTGTCCTATGCAAATAAAAGGGAAATAGATAATCCAGTCAATGAGGTGGCTGACTCTAGGACCATGAAGGAACAACATGGCCCTTAACAGGATAACAAGCATAAGTAAACATATGTACAATGTGCAAATACTATACAATATCAACCAGGCATTGGACCCTGAATCATGGGATGGTAATTTCCATGCCATTTCTTTACATGGTTCAATAGAACATCTGGCATCAAATGTCAAGCATATCAAAGAATTGCTTTACAGGATTTAAAAATATATCTTTAATAAATTGATTGATAGTGACAAAGCTAATGATATCAAAAACCTTGAGGGTATATGTCAAGATCATTGACAGTAGACTTCATTTTTTATTTTCTCTTTTCACTTTATTTTTCTTTTGGTTTATTTTCTATTTTTAGAACAACTTGGGTTAGAGTTTATCAGTCACGCTGTCACATCAGTCACAAGTTGATGGCAAAGTCACAAGACTGATCACGAGACTTAGGAGAATGGAGTAGAAGGTTCTGGAATAAAGTGACATCATACAACATGGACAACACATGTTGGCCTCATGTCATACACATGGTCATTAGGGTAGGGTGCACAGCAGTGAGCACGGACCATGAGTAGTAGTATATAAGGTAGACTACTTTGTACTAGGAACTCTATTGAGTTCTCTTATGTTACTTAATACAAGAGTTGTTTTATTGCTTAACACTTTGAGCTTTGAATCATAACAGTATAGGAGAGGTGGTTTGGGGTTTTATTTTGGCTTTCTATAAATCTCACTAGGATTATCTTTTTACTGATAAGAACAATTTTTCTTTCAGACAAAAAGTGAAAGCACAATTTAATTTCCAAATTAATAGGGATATTACTCTAAAAAAAGGTAAGAAAGCTGAAAAACTGGCTTCTGTTTCAGTTATTCCTTCTCTAATCTCAGCAAAGTCCCCAAAGGAAGTTATTGAGATCTCAAAATTCTTCAAGAAAATCTCAGACAACAAAGGTAAAAAGTCATATGCCTAAGCATTATCATCTTTATCTTCAAATTCCAATATTGCCAGGGAAATGCTTAAGATCAAGGAAGCATTTCCTAATCTCAAGAACTAGAAAATTAAAAATATTCAAAAAATTATTAGCAGCAATAACAATATAAAACCAAAAATCAGCATGACTACAAAAAGTCTATCAAGAAAGCAGGTAATTGTCCCAATGAATGCAGACAACTCAAAAAACTTTATAAAGAACTCAAGCTCTCATGTTTCTAATATCAACAGAGCATTAAAGAATATTAAGTCAGATATAATAGCTGATTTCATTTGTTCTAACAACAAAGGCATGGTTATTACTACTAACAAGATTGCTAGTCCTCTCAATCTTCAAACTATTGGGAGATATGTTAAAAATATGAACAATATTAAGGCAAATCATGTTGAATCACTTAGACTTCTACAGCCAAAGTCATTTTTGAAAATCATTGGTATTCTATACCTAAGAAAAGATACTTTTGCTCCTATTATAGCTGATGTGGTCGAAAAGATAGTCAAAGACAACCATATCTTTAACAATTTTGTACTTGTCTTGAGATCTAAGGTTATCAAGGTTTTGCCAAAATTGGATATGTCTATTGTATGGTTTGATATTTGGGATGCTCAAAGTAGTATTAAGATAAAGGACCTTATTAATAAGTACTTCAACATTGGTAGTTACATCACTACTATTCAAGAAGCAAACATAAATCTAGGTATTCTATGATGCAAAAATTGCTGGAAATAGGGTCATGTGACTGGAACATGTAGAATTCAAGGGGCCAGATGTGTAAAGTATAATAGTCCTTATAAATCTAAGCATCATTGTTATTTTGCCTAGTGCTGCAAGGCTAATGACAAAACTAACCCTTCTAAATTAGAGATAAAGAAAGGTGAACCCTGTCCCCACTTGTTTAAGTGCTCTAATTGCAAAGGTGACCACTAAGCAGATTCAAATGTATGTTCTTTCTGGAAGTATAAGTTCAACAGAGAATGGTACTTGAAAGAGTATCAGAAGATTTGCAAAGGCCAAAAACAATCAATTTGTTTAGTTGTGAATGGTAACATAGCATGATTTTTAAAAATATTAAAATATTTTCACAAAATGTATGAAAAAATAACTGGATTGTCAACATCATTCTTAAAACCAAATCTTTATTTGATGTTATATTTGTTCAAGAACCCTCTTGGACTATAATTCATTCTATACCAAGTTCAAAGAGTAAATAAGACAAAAAACTAGTAGGAGTGCCTAATCACCCAAATTGGCTTACTTTTGCAAGGAATTCAACAAACACCAATGATGTTATGAGACACTGGAACACTAACAATTTTTCTTTTTCTTTTCTTTTATTTTTCTGATTTTATATTGATTTTCTTTTTCTTTTCTTTTCTTTTTCTTTTGGACGATGAAGAAGGCATGTGACACAGCAGTCACATGACATGACATGTGATGTAACATCATAGGTCTGGAACATAGTAGAAGGATCTAGAAGATGACATCAGGGCATATGTATACCACATGGTAGCCTTGAGTAAGAAATAAGGCAGACATAAGGATGTAGCACAGACCATGTATACTCTGTATATATAGGACTCTAATTTAGCAGAGACTCCTTGTCGAGTTCTCTTGTAAACTTCCCACTTGATATCCAATTTAAGAGATTTACTGCTTGTGTGATCATTTGTCTTTGTGATAAGTAGTTACTACAATAAATGACTTGCTTTGAGTTGTCACTTATGTCAATATCAAAATGATTCCTTTCAGATTTTCTTTTTATAAAGATATTCTTAACCATAGAGATATTTCACTCATTTCATTTTTCAACAACAATGATGTTTTCTATTTAATAATTGTTTATTCTGATTCTTCCCAAACAGCTTTGAAGTATCTAAAGGATACTGAAGCTAGCATTCAAAATCTTTTGATTATGACAGGTAATTTTAATATTAGAGACAATTTATGGGACTCTTCATTTCCTCATCATTTATCTTATAATGATGATCTTTTTATCATTGCAGACACTTTTGGTTTGGGACTTTCCTTCTCTACTAATTGAGTTCATACTAGGTATTCTGATAGTTGTCAAGAAGCAAACTCAGTCCTCAACCTTATTTTTCTTTGCTTTGGTTCAAATAAACTCAACTATCATGTTATTCATCTGGACTGGAGACTCATATCTGATCATACTTCTCTTATAATCACTATCCCCATTGTTAAAGAGTACATTCAAACACTATCATTAAAGAAAGCAAGGAAGAATACATCTTTATTAAGGAACTAATTGAAGTGATCAAGCTCATCAATACTGATATCATATAAGATGTTGAGTGCCTTGAAAATATCATTTCAGCTTTTGCCAGCTTGTTGGAGCATATCTGGATAAAGAACTCAAAAATAGTCAACATCACAAAATACTCCAAGAGCTGGTAGAACAATAATTATAGCAGGAGCTTAGAAAAGTATAGGTTATCCAAAAGTATTAAAGACTGGAAGCAGTATAAGAGAATAGCCAGGGTTATGAAACACAATTTTTTTAACCTCAAAATTTAAGAGATCTTCAACAAAAAAAGAGGTTCTTGGGAGTTCATGAACTAGGTGAATAAACACAAACTCCTTATAGTTGAAACAGTAAAATATAATAGACATTTCTATTTTGAAATTGAGGATCTGTGGTTTGTCCTTCATTTTTCATTAAATATGGCTCAAAATTGTCAAGTAGATGTTGAGGCTTTAGATAAAATACCAAGTGTAACTTCTACACCTTGGGTTTCTTTTTCAGAGAAGGAATTCATTAGTTCTATTGCTAAGTACAATAACTTGTCCACTCCTGGTCCTAATAAATTATCATGGAGGCATCTCAAGTGTATTTTTAACAACAAAGCATGCTTGAAAATGATCATTAACATCACAAATATGTGTTTTGATCTTGGTCATTAGCCTTTACACTTCAAAACTTTAATGATGACCATCATTCCAAAACTTAATAAAGAATTGTATGACTCTCCCAAGTTATTCCATCCAATTGTTCTTCTCAATACACTGGGAAAGCTTATTGAGAAAGTTATCAGTGATCATCTCCAATTCCATATGATCTCAAACAACTTCATTCACTAGTGTTAGTTGGATGGACTCAAACATAGATTAACAACAAATATAGATATTGCTCTCATCTATTTCATTTACATAGATTGGGTTAGAAACATCATGACAAGTACACTCTCCTTCAATATTGTACAATTTTTCCCTTTACTAAATCATTACATTCTTCCTCATATTCTTAGAAAAGCTGGCTTTGACTCCAAAGTTGAATGTTTCTTCTCTAACTATCTAGTTGGTAGGAAAACTCAATATTTTTGAACTAATTTTTCTTCACTCTTTTTCAATGTTGATGTTGGAGTGGGACAAGGTTCTGCCTTATCTCCAATTTTATCTGCTTTATATCTAGCTTCTATTCTTTATATTCTTGAAAAACATTTAAAAATCTTGAAAATTCCTGTTTCCATCCTCTCTTTTGTTGATAATGGGCTTTTTGTTGCACAAAGCAAATCTTTTACCATTTTGAACTCTCATCTTTTTTATAGTTATAATATCGCTTCTAATCTGCTAAAGAGTTTTGGTCTTATTATGGAATATTCAAAGACTGAAGTATTCTATTTTTCTAGATCATATGGATATTTTGATCCTCTCCCTCTTGATTTATTCATTCTAGGAGGTCCCATTTTATGCCCTAGGGATAATTGGAAGTATTTGGGCTTTATATTTGACAGAAAGTTTATATTTCATTAACATATCAACTTTTATGTGAATAAAGCAATCTCTATAGTCAAATGCATGAAAATTCTCAGAAATTCTACTCATAGCCTCATTCCTTATTAGAAACAACTTCTTTATAGAAGTTGTGTCCTCTCTATCACTCTTTATAGCTTTCAGTTGTGGTTCTACAAAAAGGCCCCACTTTTATACTTACTCAAGAAATTGAAAAAAATACAAAGAAGAGTGGCATTATGAATTCTTAGTGCTTTTCAAACATCACCCTCTTTTAGTATTAAAACCTTAGCTAGTCTTGTCCCTATACATCTCCATCTCCAAAAACTTAGTAGAAGATTACAACTTAGAGCCCATGCCATTCCATATAACCACATTCTTTGTTTATTACTCAAATCAAGACCAAACACCAACATCAACCATCACCATCTCTTATTAGATTTGCTAACTAGGTGTCAATGAGAAAAGATTAGAGGTCCCATTGTTGACATGGACAATAGATTTAACAAAGTTTTCCCTTCTTTTGATCTTCTTAATTCTGGATTCTCTCCTAGTTCTAGAATTATTGACACTTTCTCTAGTTGTTTTTCTTTCCATTCTTTCAACAAATATAGTGATGATAGTTTAGTATCTCACACATGTCAACTTGATTACTTAATGATCACATCCTCTAAAGATTTCTTGAGTGCTCTTATCATCATGGATACTAGTATCAAGGATTATGTGGCTATATCCATAGCTTATGTCCACATTCACAATAAACCTGTCATCAAAACTTTATACCATATGGTAAAAATCACTAGTACAGAAGCCAAATTGTTTGCTATGAGATGTGGTATAAATTAGATTATAAGCTCTCATAGAATTTTGAAAATTATTGTTATCACTGATTTAATCCATTCAGCAAAAAGAATCTTTGACTCATTATTGTACCTGTTTCAAATACATGCTGTGGCCATTCTGAGTGAACTTAGAAAATTTTTCACTGATAGTCAAGAAAACTTCATTGAATTTTGGGAATGCCCAAGTTGATGCAATTGGTCCTTATATAAAGCAGTCAATAAAGAAATGAAGGCTTTCAAGCCCATCCTCCAATACCCATGCAAGTTGTCATGGGATTTTAGCAAGAGAAACAAGTACAATAACATTTTATCATTATGAAAAATGATTTTCCAGGCTTCTGATCTTAAAGAAAGACAATTTCTTGAGTTATGTGATGAAGACAATAATACTATTGAGCCTTCTTATGCTAAAGAAGGTTCATGGCTCAAATTTTTTGGTCATTCTAATTTGTTGTGTGCAAGAGCAACAAGAGCAATTATGAATCACACTTCTATAGGAGAATACAGGTTGAAATTTTTCTCTTGGAAAGATTTCAGTTGTCTATATAGTAATTACCTTATTGAAACCCATCATCATATTCTCTATGAATATAAGAGATATAATGAATATTGGAATATGAAGAGAGATACTATAAGTCATTTTATTCTATTTTTGGAGTTTAACAGTAGTGCTTTTGCTTTTGCAAATGCTATTAAGTAGTTATTGTTAACACAGTGTGTTATATGTATTTTATTCATGTTGTTTGGTTATTATGTACATAGTTACAAAGTAGCTACTATGGTCTGCCCTCGCACCTCATGTAATAAATTGTTGATCTAAAAAAAAATCTTCTATATTGATCTTCATTATTATTGTTATCATTATTGAACTTCTAAATCACTCCTAAATCTCTGAAAGTACATCCAAGATTCAGATATCACAAATAAGTGAGTATTTTATTTTGTGATAATATTATTATTCTAGAACATTTTATGCCCCTTTGTATGATATGTAATTATATGACAGTTTATGACATTATATTATACTTTTAACCCTAAGTCCAAAATAGAAAATGAAAGAAATCAAAATAAGCCAAGTTTATCATTGATTCTGATATTATTCCTCTTCAAGGTCTCTTCTCTGGAAAAACCAATTTCATTTCAGCCAGTTCCTCTCTAACTTCTTCAAATATTCCTTCTCAAACTTTCTGTTATTTTATCCATATAACATCTTTACTATATACTTCTCTAGTAATTTTACTCTTCTAAAGTTTCTTTTCTCTACCATATCTAACTTCTCATATCTTCTTACTTATATACTCAATCTTCTCTCAAATTCTGCTACTACTTCCTTTGCATTCTCTAAATCTTCTTTATATATATATATATATATCATGTTCTGCTGTAAACTCCTTCCATTACACTAAGTACTTCACAGTTTTTCATTCCTATTTAGTATTTTTTTCTATCTCCCATTCCTTGACTCTATCCACTTCTACTGGTTTCACTTCTTCTACTTTCAATTCTTCTACTTAATTCTCTATATTATACTACTTGACTGACATTTATAACTAGGTGAATCACCATTAAAACTGGCAGTCTTAACTTGATCACATTAGTGAATACCACTTCTTCAATAATATATGAACTAACATATTAGTTTACTAGTTTCTTTACTGGCCTCTCTTTGAACACCAAATCTTTTGTACTCAGTACTACCTTGTCTTCTTTCTTCTATTCCTTTGTTCCCTTATCTACTTGTTACTTTATTTATTTCTATACTTTCCTTAATGCCATCTCTGCTTCTTTTTAAACCTTTGTCATTTTTTCTATAAACTCTATTGCCTTCTTTTCCTTTTATTCAAATGTCTACTCCTATTACAATCCTAAGCTTGGATTAGGTTATGTTAGAGTACCTAGATAGAAGAGTAAGGCACTTCAAATCTCCAGGAAATTCTAAGTCTATTATCTAAGAAATTACTAAACTATATACTTATCTTTAGAAAATCCTAAGAGAATAGAATGGAATTCCTGAAGGTGACAACTACTTTATATAATAATAAGTTCATTCTGATATGTCAGAATTATAATTATATAAGCAAGAAATAATAATAATTAAGTAATCAGGAATAATTTAGAATAGAAAAACCAAAATAAAGGAGAGTCAGATATCAGAATCATGAATATTAAACTTAACTATTTTTATCTTCTTTCTTATTTTTATTTTATTATGTCATTTTTGAAACTTAAGATTAGGATTAGCATAACATTATATATTACTGTTACATTATATAATATAACTTAGTGTTATATATTTAGTCATAGTCATATAATGCTGTTACTGTCACAATGTCATACAATCACATGTTACAATAGAATATAGTAAAAGATTATAGAAAGAAACAATATTACTACAATATATTTAATATATATTAACCTTATGAATAATATATAGTTTTTAGAGTAGATTAATGGTACTGTAATATGGACTATTAGCCTAATGTATATAAAGTAGATAAGTTTGCACTAGAAACTTCATTGAGTTCTCTTGTATTATCTTAATACTATTATATGGCAAGTCTACTAGTCCAGAAAATACATTCCCATAATAATATTGCTTTTCCAACATCTACTATCTAAGCCTACCTTTTTTATAACATGCTCTCATAGTAGTGATATAATAATCTAAGTATTTCATCTTCCATAATGGATATATTTCTATTCAACTTGATATTTCATGGCAGAATCAAGCTTCTATTAGTGTTCTATTGCTAAAATCCCCACTTAGGACAATAAGGGCTATACCACTGAAATCCTGAACATCTCCTATATCAATTCCTTATATATAAGTTGAATAGTTACACTGTAATTTGCTAATCTGATAATTGATGAAGATAACTCTTATTGAACTCAATCTTCAGTGTTCAATAGCAACATACTAATTAGTACTCAAATCTATCTTGGACTTCTTCCTCCTATCTGAAATTGTAACCACATGGCAGTCAGATAGTGCAGTATATAAGCTGAAGCCAAGATCATTCTATAAGTTCATATCTTCAAGCCAATTCTGCAAACTTTCATCTCTGGTATAAACTACATCTAATAATATGAGATTGAAAAAATATTAAATATAAAGAGCAAACCAAAGCATTTAGTAAGGTGGAAGAAGTATATAGTGAAAACACATGGAAAGATATGGAAAATTTAAGAAATACAAAAGAATTAGTAAAAAAGTTTCTCTACAAACTCTACTTTCTTGTGATCAGACTTCACCTACAACCACTTACTAATCTAACAAAGTCATGATAACTCAACAAAATTTCTATTGTATTAGATGTTATAGTCTGCAGCACAACTGATTCTATATACTGTAAAAGCCTGACTATGCATATTCATTGATTCTTCAACAAAGTTAGATTGTTATGAGATGAAGAAATGTGGGAAGAGATTTTCTTATATATTAGTGGAAGGACATTATTTTATTAGTCTATAGCAAGAGAAAGAAGGCACATGACCTGGAAGTCACATAATATTATGTCATAGAGCCTAGAGCAGTCTAGAAGAGCCTAGAAGGGTCTATAGTCTAGAAAAGTCTAGAAAAGTCAGGAAGAGTCTAGATGATGATGTCAAGGAGTATGTTAACTGCATTACTACCACATGGTGTACATATAGTGCACTTATGGATGACATATGGACTTTAGAGTAGGACACACAGTAGAAGTGTAGTCATAGCATAGACCATCTGTAAGAGTATATATAGGATAGCAATACAGCAAGGACTCCTTGTTGAGTTCTCTTGTAAACTCCACTATCTTATTTCCTACTGAGTGATTTATTTCTATTGCTAGTGATCCTATTGGTCATTGTGACTAGTGGTTGCCACAATATAGATCCTACT
Source organism: Leucocoprinus gongylophorus (assembly GCA_022457215.2). NCBI lineage: Eukaryota > Fungi > Basidiomycota > Agaricomycetes > Agaricales > Agaricaceae > Leucocoprinus > Leucocoprinus gongylophorus. The sequence continues at coordinate 11,127 of JAJOHK020000051.1, forward strand.
ATGGATTGTTGCCTAGTGTGCTACTGATGAAAGGTTTTACTTACAGGAAAACATAACAGTATCTGGTCTTGTGTTTTTTGACATCTATAACCAGTTTCCCTGCCTTTTTCACTGGAAATAATGTAAATTGGGTCAAGAACTAGGAAGGACCTCGATCTATGAGTGAGTTTGTTGGTTCACAGTGAACTTGAGCATATCTATTGCTTTCTATCATTTCTGCTGGAGTAATTAACAGTCAAAGATATGGTGGGCAGATGTCAAGCTTCACTCACATTTTGCTCCCACAAATAAATATAGCATTTGCTATATGGTTATCATATGGAGCAACCATTTGAGATCCCATAGTGCATATGTAAATATTGTAAACATTGAGTATCGACCTGTCCATCACTATTCAACAACACTCAAACATAGCAGAATCACTGCTACATAATCAAAGTGTATCCATTATTCAAATTTCATTGGCCTGGGAGGTTCATAAGTGGAAAATCTTTCCCCACATACTTTGTCTGAGGCAATCCATCAGAAGCTGCCATCTATTAAATGACTAGAATACTCATATAGTACTGAAAATGAACTGTTTTCCCAACATTCAATATCTCCTTAACTCTATCAGTAACTGTGATAACTGGGCTAGATCACCTAGTCATTGGATTTCTGCTAGCAATTAGACTAATTGTTAGTATAACAGTACCCATTGCACAGGCCCATCAAAAGAGTACCTACTGCTTCATCAATTGGTTTTTGGAGACTTTCGCAGTGATAACCAAGAGTATAGGTTTCAGTGGGCCACCAGTTGTGTGTTGCAAAATTGTTGTAAGAGTGCACATTTCCCTGCTTTTGCTGCAACTCTAAGATAGGACTTGTTTTTGTTTGAGTCAATCTAATCATTTAGTTAACAACTAGTTTGTATTTCACTCCATCAAGAGCAGCCTAAGGTTGGAGGCTGTTGACACCAATACTTGAGTTTTCTCTCAGCTTTGAGACCTTCAAGGATCTGCCACATTTGCTTCAACTCTCCAGGTGCCACTATATAATGATTATTGAGTTCTGAGATGAATCTGAGTTTTTGCAAAGAACCGTCAATACAAGCATGGATTTTATCCAACAAAAGTGGTTGATTCTCATCATCCTGAGAAACTTTCTGCAAAATGTTACCAGACAATGAGAGACCTGTTCAATCTTCTGTATGCATGCTTTGACATCATGTAAATCTTATCTTTAGGGGCCCCAGCTCACTTGTTGTATAGTATCAATATGGTTGATACCATTCTATAAAGCAGGTCTCCCTTTCTCAATAGCATCTTCACTCTCATTGATACTTGTTCCACTATCCCAAGCAATTGAAGTTCCGCCAAGCAGGTCAAATGACTGAATCAGTATAATGTTGTGACTAGCTGGAGGTAGAGACAATCTGGTACTACATCATTCCATGGCTTCATTGGTAAGTGGAAGGGCGATCTTGAGAAATTGATGGGTTAGGTTAAGAGAGTACTAAAGCATAACAAATAGAGCTATATATTCTAGGACTAGAGTCCTCTAGTGCAATGCAAGTACTCACTCTCTTATAAAAATATATACTAGGACTGCTCAGGGATTCAAATGATCTATGAAGCCATCTCTCTAGAGAAAAAAACATTTAACCCGGAGTTCAGTATAAATGAGATAAGGATGTTTGTTTATGAATGGGTCTTTTTATTCTTTCTACTACAACCAGATAACATGGAATCTGTCATCTGTCATGAGATCTTTTTTTAATTTTTTTTAAATCAACAATTTATTATATGGGATGTGGTGGTAGACCATGGTATCTACAACATAGCTACTTAGATAACAACAGAAAAAGATAAGAAAGAAGGATAAAAAGAAAAAGGAAAATTGTAGGCAATATTATTTTATACTAAGTAAGACAATATCAGTAAAACTGCTATCAAGTAATGCCTTTATGGAAAGAAAATGCTTCTGGATTGAACTTGAGGAAAGTGATGATGTTTTTCAATGAATCTCTTTTGGAGTTCTAATAATTCCTGAACTGTCTATAACCATTTAGGATGTGATTTCTTGATTTGATTGGGTAGTCTTTACATGGACAGGTGAAGGATTCTTTGGAAAAGAATCTGAGGTGAATATCAATATTCATCAATTAGAGCATGATTTGTAATTATTCTGTTGAATGTCTGATGTGTTTAAGCCAAGCACCACCTTTTGAATAAGTGGGCCTAGTGGGTAGATTGTCATCATCATTTAAGTCTAGGAAGTTCTTTCCCTTGTAGTTTAATGCTTGAAAAGTTATTTTCCAGTTTTTTAAAAGTGAGTTATATTCTTCTTTTTTGCTAAATTCCCATGAGAACTTGCATGGAAAAATAGGATCAATTTTCAGCTGTTTGGTTCCTTTGTCAACTACCAAATCAGAAGGCCACTTGTTACTGCTAGGGTAATTCTAGAACACAATAGAGTTATTAAAGCTTTGTTAAAAAAGACTCTGAGATCTTGAGATATGGCAATGGAATACAGTTAAAATAGGGAAGTAAATGAATCAAACTTCATTCAGCTTGTATCTCCACAACAATTAGACTGATTTTCACAAACTAAGTTGTACTGAAAAGCCCCAAATAAGAGCTATTCATACATATATAGGATATACAAAAGTGACAACAAATAACTAAGATATCAAGCCATCAGTAACTGTAAAAGTTTTATCAGCTAATATCTCATGAACAGCTAAATGGATTCACATGATTGAACTTGTATTAGAAAGCACTTATCAAATGGTTTCTAATGATGTATAATACATCATATGGAGATTAGTATTCATAGAGATACAAGTATATCAATGTAGTGACATAATTAGTTATCTTTTAAAATTAGCCTGACATCTGCTATGACAGATAACAGCCTCAATTAGGTATGAGTTTTGATTATGTGATGGAAATAGCTTGTACACAGACTATTACTATTTTGTATATATACTTTTGTATCTAAGGATTAGATCTCAGACTTAACAATATTATTTATTATCAGTTTTTATTCTTTATCATCTGTATTGATCTTAATCATCACTGTCATCATTATTAAACTTCTGAATCACTTCTAAACCTCTGAGAGTGCATCCAAGGTTTAGATATCACAAATAAGTGAGTAGTTCATTTTGTGATATCTGAATAGCTTAGTTAATTTTATATCTCATTGAAAACAATTCCACTTCAGTGAAAGTAACATTCATCACATGGTAAATTGTTTTGGTGAGAATGTTTTAATTAAAGATTTTGTTGAGGTTATTTTAATAAGTATTTTTAGCTTCCATGTTCTTGTAGCTCACTATATAAAAGGAAAATTGTTAGGGAAATTATCTACCAATTGAAAGCCTAAAGAAAGTTCTTTGTAAAGACTGTCAAAGAAAGGGAAAACTTTATTTAAACAATTGTTAGTATCCACTATCAAAATCTTGATTTTGGAGCATTTTTTGTATGTAAGATGACTCATGGAAAAATAATGGGGTTTAACCTTCTTAGCATGATATTTATTTAGAAGAAGGTTTAGAGTATGTTACTACAGTAAAGATATAGCTCTCAGATAATGTCTTCTACTGATTTTATTAAGATGAAGGTAAATATGAATGAGATCCACTATAGCTTCAACTCCCCATATGGTAAAGTGTGAAAAGTATTTGTAATCCATAGTATTGCATTTTCTTTAATTCTTTGAGAGAATAGAAGAGAGGTGCTCCTTTGTAATACAACAATTAGAAACCATAAAGTATAATAAACATGATGGATGTTTTATAGAGTAGTTATATTTGTGAAGATAACAAATCTCTTGTGGAATTCCCCAACATTTTTATGCCTTTAATGGTAGACAGAGCTTTGTTGGCATAGAAGTGAATATGTTGATAAAAAGAAAGTTTCCTATCAAAATAAAACCTAAGTATCTCCACTTGTCCTTTGGTCACAAAAGAAATCCTCTCAATAGTCCAAGGTCTAATAGAGGGAATTCATCATTCTTTGTCAATCTAGAAAAATAGAAGATCTCTGATTTGTTATGTTTAATCCTGAACCCAAACTATTTGAAAAAAGAAGAAATAATGCTGTAACTACAAAATAAATTTATGTTTTTTCTCCTGAGAAATAAAGAAACTATCATCAATGAATGAAAGAGTAAAAACAGAAATAAAAGATAAAAGATTTTTTGTTCTTTTCTCAAAAATATAAAAAATTAGGACAATATAAAGTGTAGATAAAATAGGAAAAAGAGCTGAACCTTGATCTATATCTACATCTACTCTAAATAAAGAAGAGACAAGACTATTTCATACATATTGGGTTTGTCTGTCAATTAGATAATTGGAAAAGAAGATGGAAATTCTGGAATTAAATCCTGCTTTGTCCAAAATTAATGGAAGAAGATGGTGGTTGAGTGATGGAAAGAACTAAGCTATGTTAAAAGCCAGTATGTGTCAAGATCGTTGACGGTAGACTTCATTCATTTTTATTTTCTCTCTTTTATTTGATTTTTCTTTTTCTTTATTTTCTATTTTCTATTTTTAGAACAACTCAGGTTAGGGGTTATCAGTCACGCTGTCACATCTGTCACAAATTGATGGCGTAGTCACAAGACTGATTACGGAACTTGGGAGAATGAAGTAGAAGGAACTAGAATAAAGTGATGTCATACAGCATGGACAACACATGCTGACCTCATGTAATACTCATGGTCATTTAGGGTAGGGTGCACAGTAATTAGCATGGACCATGGGTACTAGTATATAAGGTAGACTACTTTGTATTAGGAACTCTACTCTTATGTTACTCAATACAAGAGTTGTTTCATTGCTTAACTCTTTGAGCTTTGATTCATAACAGTATGCTTATGTGTAGACATTTTATCTATCCAGCATGTATTAAATAGGTCAAGTATAACCCTATGTCTAGAGTAGATTATTGCTTCAAGCCTTCTAATTGGTTTAGATAAACAAAATTAGAGATAATTGAATGGATTTGAAGCCTTTTGCTAATAACTTTCTCTATAAGTTTTCCAAGTATGTTGAGATAGACAATGGAATAAAATACTTTCAGAAAGTCATACATTAGTTTATTTGGTTTGGAGATAATAATTACTATTAATTTTCTAAAATATAAAGGCTAATAGTCAAGATTGATATATGAATTAGTAATATTGACAAAATTAGTAATATATTTATTATCAATTATCAAAACCTTGAGATAGTTCCAAGAAATGTAATTATATTCTAGAGTAAATAAACTACTGTATTTTTTGATGTTATTAGTAAATTTGGCTTTAGAAAATGGCAGCCACTTAGATTGAGGTTATGAAGGGATTTTATCAAGTAAATGGAAGTTGATATATTAATCTTGAGCAGAATTGAAAGTTTGATAAAGAGCTTACCAAAGATTGTTTGGTTTAATGCACAGATGTTCATTAAATTTGATAGCTTTAGTAGCTAGTACTCTACATTTCTTGATCTAGTTAATAAGGTCCTATATGTTGTGGCAACCACTAGACACAAAGTCCAATAGCTACACAAGCAAGTAAAGCTCTCAGTAGGCAATCAAGTAGGGAAAATCACAAGAGAACTTGACAAGGAGTCTTTGCTAAATTAGAGTCCTTTATATACAAAACATGCTTGGTCCATGCTACCAATAATTAAACCTGTTCTATTGTCCATGCTACAATCTCATATCTGCCTCATTCCCTAGTCAAGGCCACCATGTTTTAGGCCTATGTTGTTATATCATGTGACCTGACATGTAACTGTGGTGTCACATGCCTCTTCATTATTCAAAATAAAAATAAAAGAAAAGAAAAAGAAAATTGTTAGTGTTCAAGCATCCCATAACAGTATCTTCTTCTTAGGGTTCCGCTTTCAGAAGAACTTCTTTCTCATCCCCCCAAATTCTCTTACTCATCTCCTTATCCTTCTTATTCCATTTCAAACTCTCTTCTAACTTCTTCATATATTCCTTCTCTCCCTCCTTTCTATCATTCTTCTACCTATTCCAATTTTTCTCTAATTTTTTCAAATATTCTTCATCAAATTTCTTATCATCCCATCCATATAACAACTTCGCCATATATTTTCCTGGCAACTCTCTTCTTCTAAACTCTTCAGCTTCCAGATTCAACTTCATCTCTTTTTCTTTCTTTATCCTTATTCTCTGTATTTCTTCTTCAAATCTTCCTTTCTCAAACTCTTTTATCTTCTCTATCACATTCTTCAAATTCTCTACTCTCTCCCATGTATTTTCTTCTGCTGTATACCCTTTTCATTTCACCAAATAATTTGTCTTACCTTTTCTCTCTTGTCTATTCAAAATCTCCTCTACTTCATATTCCTTCTTACCAGCTACCTCAACAAGAGGCAGTGGTATCTTCTTTTGTCCTTCTACTTGCTCTCTATACTTCACTATTCTTCTCACGTTAACTACTGGGTGTATCCTTAATGATGCCAGTAATTCCAACTCTACCACATTTTCTGACACAATCTTCCTGACCACATATAGTCCTATGAACTTCTTCATCAACTTCTTTGTCGCTCTCTTCATCAATTCCATCGAAAAATCTTTTGTGCTAATCAGCACCTTATCACCTACTCTATACTCTTCTGCCTCTTTTCTACTTCTATCTGCCTGTCTCTTCATCTCCTCCTGTGATCTCACCAATGCTGCTCTTGCTTTCTCATGTCTCTTCTTCATTTCTCTTGCAAACTCTTCTGCCTTCTCATTATTTCCCTTTTTCCTAATATCAAAGCCCATCCTTGGTTCTCTCCCATAGTTAACTTGAAATAGTGATGACTTTGTGGCTATATGTACCTTGTTATTGAATGCAAACTCTGCCATTGCCAACCATTCTGCCCAATTGTTCTGCCTATGATTGACATACATTCTTAAGTACTGTTCCAGCTCTTGGTTTGTCCTCTCTATTTGTCCATCTGTTTCTGAGTGATAAGCTGTAGATAGCTTTGTTTCTATCCCTAACATTTTATTCAATTCCCTTGTCAACCCTACTACAAACTGCAGTCCTCTATCTGATATCACACTCTCTAGTAACCTATGCAACTTCCACATGTAATCTCTAAACAGCCTCGCTAATCCTTCTGCCATCATTTTTTCTGTCATCACCACAAAGTGGGACATTTTTGAAAACCTATCACATACTACCAAGATTAAGTCATGACTCTTAGACATTGGTAACTTTGTAATAAAGTCCACCGATATATGTTGCCACAGTCTTTCTGGTACCTGATTCAGTCTCAATTTTCCTGCTGGCATCTCTGCTTTATTTTTCATTCTCTGGCACTGATCATACCCCTCCATATATCACTTTACTTCTTTTGTTACCCCTGGTCACCAATAGTTTCTAGTAACCAGTTCTACCATTTTCCACTATCCTCCATGTTCTGCTATCAGCATATCATGGTGTAGCCAAATAATTTCTACTCTCAACTTCTCATCTTTTAGTACATATACTCTTTCTTCTTTCAATACTAATCCCTCCTCTATCTGCCATTCTTCATCTCTCAACATCTTAACCCCTGCCTTCTTTATTTTTTCTACTGCTTTTATTACTTCTTCATCCTTATCTCTCATCTCCTTTATCTTCTTCACTATCTCTTCCTCTGGTCCTTCTACTAATTGCTCCATTGCTCTAACTTCTATCCATTCTCTCTTTAACATCACTTGATTCTCATTGTCCCTCTCCATCCTCTCTGCCCAATCTACTCTCCTACTCAAACTATCTGCTCTTCTCATACTCTTGCTAGCTACATGCTTCAAAGCAAAATCAAATCTTGACAAATATAATGACCATCTGGCCTGTCTTTGATTCAACTTCTGAGCCTTTATGAAGTACTCCAAGTTCTTGTGATCTGTCTATATTTCAAACTGATCCTTGGCTCCTTCTAGGAAATGCCTCCATGTCTCTAAGCACCAAATTATCACCAACATCTCCTTATCATGAATTTCATAGTTTCTTTTGGTCTCGTTCAATAATTTGGAAATATATACTACTGGCCTCCATCTCTTGTCTTCACACTTCATCAATAATACTCCTTCTGTAGCAAAATCTGACACATCCACCTTTACTCTCATCTCTTTATCCAAGTCTGGTGTGACTAATACTGGCTCTGTTATAAATCTCTCCTTCAATTTTTCAAATGCCTTCTACTGTCTCTCTCCCCAACTCTATTTCATCTCCTTCCTTGTTATCTCATATAAGGGTTTTGCTATCTTAGCAAAATCTTTCACAAACCATCTGTAATAGTTTGCTAGCCCCAAAAATTTCTGCACATCCTTTATACTTCTCAGTACTGACCACTCTATTATTCCCTGTACTTTTTCCTTCTCCATTCTTACTCTGTCTTCTCCAATTATTACTCCCAGGAATCCTACTTCTTTAACCTTTCACACACATTTCTCTGGTTTCACAAATAAATCATTTTCCTCTAACCTCCTTAGTACTTCCTCCACTATTTCATCATATCCTTCCTCTATCTCTATCGCTATCATTACATCATCAATAAATACCACTACTTTCTCTTATACCACCAAATCTCTCAATAAATCATTCATCATCACCTGAAATGTTGCTGGTGAGTTAGTCAACTCAAAGAATATTACCGTGGGTTCAAATGACCTCTCTGGTATTGAGAACGCTGCTTTCCACTCATCTCTCTCCTTGATTCTCACATTATTATATCCCCAACATAAATCCATCTTTGTAAACACCTTTTTCTTCCCAATACTGTCTATCAGATCTGAAATCAGTGGTAATGGATAATTGTTCTTGACTGTCCAACTATTCAAATACTGATAATTCTACACCATCCTCTTCTTCCCATCTTTCTTCAGCACAAAGAACACTAGTGATGTCTGTGGTGATTTCGATAGCCTAATGTACCCCTTTCTCAACTGATCTTTCACGAATTCTTGTACCTCCTCTCTCTCTATTCTTGACAATGGATATATTTTGCCCTTCTTTGGCACAAATCCTTCTCTGAGATCTATAGTATAATCTCAGACTTTCCTCATCAGCATCCTCTCTGACTCTTTCTTCTCAAACACCTTCAAATACTTATGGAACTGTCTTAGAACTATTTCCTCTATCTTCCTTACTACTATTATATCTTCTTCATCTAACTCTTCTTCTTTTTCTGCCACTATTCTTGCTATTGCTATCTCTTCATCTGTCATTGGTCTTCTCATTTCCTTCTTCTTTTCTTTCTCTTCCTGTTTCTTCCATCCTGGTTTTGTCTGTCTTCCTGCCTCCACTTCTTCTCACATTCGTCTGGACATCTCGTCATCTGTACTTCCCCTGTCTTCCAATCTATCTCTGGATTATGGTGTGCTAGCCAAAGCATACCCAATATAACACTCCAATTCTAACCTTCTATTACATCTATCGACATCCTCTCTTTATGTCCCTTGAAAAATATCTCCACTTCCACTGTATCTACTATAGGCCCTATATAATTCAGCATGCCATTGACATTCCTCACATAAATCAGTCTCTCTAACTTCGTCCTCCTAAATCTGTACTTCTTTGCAAACTCCTTACTCATTACCAACCCTATTGCTCCACTATCCAACAACACTTCTGTCACAACTCTCTCCTCTTCCTCTTCTTGCTTTAGCCCAATCTTTACCATTACTTCTCTTAAATATTCCACAAGCAAAACACTTTCTCTTCTCCATCGCTCTCTGCCTATTCTCCTTTCTTCTTCTTTCCTACATTTCTTGTTGTCTCCACTCTTTCTTTGCTCTTTTCTCTTCTTATGTTCTCATTTCTTCTACTCTTCTCCATTCTTCATCTACTTTTTTCTTTTCTTCTACTTCCTTCTTTTCTTTTCATCTCCTTTGTTCTTCCTCTTCCCATCCTTCCTCATACTCTCTTCTTTCATGTTCCCTCTCCTCCTGTCTTCTTCTTTGCTTCTTCTTCTTTTCTTCTTCCACCACTTGCAACTCTACTATTTGTTTTTGTAATTTTAACATTGTTACATTGTTCTTTATTATCTCCTTCATCATTTTAGCTGTCTCTTTTTCACCATATACTCTAGTCATCTCTTCTATATTCACTTGACTCATATCTGCCATTTTGTTCTTCCAAAGATCTCTTCTTCGAACCAAAAGTATCTATTTTCTCATTGTTTGTTAACAACGGTATACTATCACTGTGGCCTTGTTTTCAGTGACTACGATCTTTCTTTATTCTCTTACTGTCAATTCTAAACAGCAGTAAATCCTCTGTAAGTGATAGTAGGTACTCTTCTTGTCCCACCTACACTCTCTACCAATTACTTATTTACTGCCTTACTGACTACTGCCCTAATCAAACTGTTATACTATTATCTCTAAGCAGGGAATCTCTAAACTAGGTGCTCCTTAATAGACAACACTGCTACTCTGTATGGACAGGTCACAAAGAGATCCTGCAGTACGAGTCTTCTACACAAATATGACTATCTACTACATCCACACAAGGTAATACATCTTACTGCACCAGTGGATCTTGGTATAACAAAACGACTAAGATTCATCCTCTTAGTTGGTATTCTCCTTAATACCTAGGGTCCAGCTAAATCTTCTTGATGTTGAACACATTGCTCACAGTCGAGGATGATAAAAGAATAAGTGATGAAGAGTCTACAGAATACAGAGTTCTCTGAGGTCATCGAGTTCTACTATTGTGGCAACCACTAGACACAAAGTCCAATAGCTACACAAGCAAGTAAAGCTCTCAGTAGGCAATCAAGTGGGGAAAATCACAAGAGAACTTGATAAGGAGTCTTTGCTAAATTAGAGTCCTTTATATACAAAACATGCTTGGTCCATGCTACCAATAATTAAGCCTATTCTATTGTCCATACTGCAATCTCATATTTGTCTTATTCCCTAGTCAAGGCCACCATGTTTTAGGCCTATGTTGTTATATCATGTGACCTGACATGTGACTGCGGTGTCACATGCCTCTTCATCGTCCAAAATAAAAATAAAAGAAAAGAAAAAGAAAATCAATATAAAATCAGAAAAATAAAAGTAAAATAAAATAAAATAAAATTGTTAGTGTTCAAGTGTCCCATAACACTATAGCCTCCTATTCTTTGACATGATTTATTGAATTTATTTATTGAAGAATGTTATTTTAGTTCTTTTGACCATTCTCTTGAATTTTCTCTAGTCAGATCTTAACCTGGATGTGTGATATTCTCTACTATACTCTTTGTTCCACCATACTTTAGAATTTTTAGTAATTTTGACACATTTTGAATACTTAGTCCAAAGATTTTCTATAATAGATATGAATTCTTGTGTTATTTTTTCTAGTAAATTGCTATTTGGGATGTTATTAGTGTTAATATTATCTATTTTGTTCTTTAGCTCAATAACAAATTCTTTCTTTTCCTTACTATTCTTGATAATGGTTCAATACTTGTCTTAAATGAACTTTTCTCTTATGATGATATTAACTGTTAATAGAATGTAGTTGGAAGAACTTTGTAAGTCCAGTAAGATTGTGTGAGTATTAATTTCTTCTAAATTGGCCTGAAGAAACATCAAATCAATCACTGAATTGAATTTACTAGGGTTGTCAGCACATCTTGTAGGAACTTAATTGATAGGTATAGATAGCTTTAAATCAGTGACTTCTCTAAGGTTTAGCATATGTTAAGTGGTGAAGATATGATGGGTCCTAGTCATTATCCCTAATATTAAAGTTGTCTATCATGATGAGAATGTTATTCAGGTTTATCTTAATATCCTTTAGATATTTCAAGGTTATTTGATAATTGTCAGAGTAAATTTTAATAATGAATCAAGTAATGCTGCAATTAAAGAACAATATAAGATTGATATCTCTATAGTTGATAATATTCTTTCTGGGCAAGAATTGTAACTGGAAGAGTCTTGTATTGATACATGTGATGACCTTTGGATGATCATTCATATTGACTGATTGTCTTGAAAATATAATCTACAATAAATGATTGGGGATGCTTATGATTTCTTCATCTTCTTTAGATGATGAGTAAAGAATTGTTTTAATGAAAACCCATAGAGATTCTTGAATAATTAAATTTTGATTGTTTTCTAGAATGATGTCAGTGAGAACACAGTTCTTTCAAATGTTCTATGAAAAAAATTTTAGGTTTTCTAAAGTTACTACTCTTTATTAAAACAATGTTTCTAAAATGGACATGTATTACTATCTGCTTGATGTTCTCCTTTGCAATTAATATACTTGAAGAAATATAAGCAAGGTTCACATTTTTTATTTTGAGTTTAGGAGAGTTAGTCTTGAAATTTGCCTTATAATACCATGCCATCTTCCTAAGGTATTTTATCTTGTAGGAGCGGTTGTACTTGACATATTTAAACTCATATACATGATATGTGAAAGTTGTATATCCTCATTTCCAACAATTCTTATATTGAGGAATACCCAGGTTTATATTGGTTTCTTCAATCATTGTGATGTGGTATCTGACATTGAAGCATCTATTGATGAGGTTTTTTGCTCTAGTACTACTTTGAGAGTCCCAGATATTGATCTAAATTACAGCCATATTTGATTTGGAAAAAGCTTTGATAATTTGGGGTCTAGAAACAAGAATAGTGTTATTAAAAATATGAGTACTTTTGATTACCATTTCAATGATATTTGTAGAGACAGAAAAATTAGTATCTTCAATAAAGTAAGAGATACTTAAGATTTTTAGGTAGGATTTCAATTAGGAAAGCTTAGGGCTTATGACTTCATTTAAATCTATGTCATTCAAATTCTTTATGTACTTCTCAATTGTGCTCATGTTTAAAGTCAATGTTACCTTGTTTTTTTTTTTTTTTAAAATCAACAATTTATTACATGGCGCACGAGGGCAGACCGTGATAGCTACTTCATAACTACATACAAGAGAAACAGACTCATAGGAGGACAAAACACAAAAGAAAGAAAAGAAGAGGAAAAGGAAAATAAAAGGAACTAATCAAAAAGAAGAGAAGAGAAAATAGAAAACCAAGTTCCACTTGGTAGAATACGTTAATTGTTTGTAAATGTGAAAGCATTAGAATTAGTGATCAAGAACATGGTGAAATGATTCAATGAATCTCTTCTTGGGTTCTAATACCTGTTGAATCTACTATATTCATGAAGAATGTGTCTTCTCATCTCAATAGGATAATTGTTACAGGGATACTTGAAGTCTTCATTTGGGAAGAATCTTAGTTGATATTCCCCAATTGGAGCATGATTGGTGATGGCCCTCATTGCATGAGCACATAGTGAATTGGAATGGCCGAAAACTTGTAGCCAAGGTCCTCCTTTTGTATAAGCAGGTTTGATGCTATTGGGATTGTTATCTACTAGGTCAAGGAAGTGTTTTCCTTTTCCATCTGATGCTTGAAACATCATCTTCCATTGATTAATGATGTTGTTGCTGTCAGTTTTCTTGCAATAATCCCAAGAGATTTTGCATGGGAGAGAGGGGGTCAGATTGAATGATTTGGAATCCTTGTTGGTATCATTGTGAAACCTCTATTTGAGACGACTAGGGCATTCCCAAAATTCAATAGAGTTTTCTTGATTAGCTTCAAAGAAACAATGCAGCTTGCTAAGAATGGCAGTGGTGTGAGATTGGTATGGATGCAATTTGCTGTCGAATATTTTCTCTGCAGCATAGATAGAGTCAGTGACAATGATGATTTTTGACACTCCTTCTTTAATGCAGGCTTGATTAATGCCGCATCTAATAGTGAACAATTCCACCTCTATGCTTGTTACAAACATTGCATGATGGACTGTTTTGATGAGAGGATGGTTGGCCAAATGTATGTGTGATACTGATGTAGCAATATCATTTTTGATGCTAGCATCAGTTACAACTAAGGCCATAGACGGAGAAGAAGAGATTCGGAGAACCATTTTGTTGAGTTCCTGAGCATATATCTGGTCTTTTCCTTTTCTATTAACTAAGTTAAAAGAGAAACGATCCAAAAAATTGTTAGTTATATGGAAACCAGGAGTAAACTCTGGGCTAAGAGGGGAAAAGGATAGGAAAATACCATTGGCCTTATTACATGAGTTGATTAAATAGCCTTTAGCAATGTTCTTTTGTTGATTTGTAAGAGATCTGACTGAGTGGGGGTTGGGTTTCTTGGATGAATTGGGTGAGTCATCCATCAGGTCTCTTATGATGTGATTGGTAGGAAGCGCAAAGGGTCGAATTTGAGATCTTTTTGTGAGTTTTTGAAGGTGGAATTTAATAGGGATAATTCCAGTGATTGCTTCGATGCCTTCAGTAGGGAAGGTTTTGAATACCCCTAAAATCCAGATAGTAGCTCTTCTCTGCATTTTGTCTAAGATTTTTATGTGGTACAACATAGGCGCATTGTTGTAGAACTAGAGTTGAAAACCGTATAATGCTATAAAAAGGACACAGCATCTATACAATTGGTATTTTTAGATGGGGCTGATGCCTCGTGACAAATTTCCCAAAAGCTTCATATATTTGACTGTAGATATTGCTTTGTTCAAGTAGTGATCAATATGTTGGTGAAATGTTAGTTTTTGGTCGAAGATGAAGCCTAAGTACTTCCAAGTATCTTTTGGAAGCAGCATAGGACCTCTGATTGGTAAGAGATCTAAAGGAGGAGGATTAAAGACTTCATATGATCTGTTGAAATGGAAAATTTCAGTTTTTGCATGTTCAATAATGAGACCAAAACTGTCCAAAAGTTTCGAAAGTACATTATAGCTACAAAAGAGATAAGCGTTAGAAATGTCTAAGGATTTGTTCTGTACAATAATGAGACCATCATCCACAAACAAAAGAATAGAAATTGGAATTTTTAGATTTTTAAGACGTTTTTCAAGAATGTGTAGAAATGGAGAAAGATATAAAGCCGATAAAATAGGAGAAAGTGCAGACCCTTGCCCTACTCCCACATTGACTTTGAAGTTAGGAGAGAAAATGTCGTTCTATATGTAACTTGTATTCCTCTTGACTAAGTAGTTTGTGAAGAAAGATGAGACTTTAGATTCAAGACCTGCCTTCTCAAGAATGAGAGTAAGGAGTCGGTGGTTGAGTGATGGGAAGAATTGTAAGATGTCAAATACAAGAGTACTTGTTGTTTTGCCTTTAACCCACCCTGACTGAACAATATGAGTGAGGGCGACACTGGCATCAGTGGTGGACTTGAATTTTAATCCACCTAATTGACTCGGGTGGATAAAATCATTACTTGCAACTGTGAATTGAATTCTTTCTGCAATAACCTTTTCAATGAGTTTCTCTAGGGTATTAAGGAGGACAATTGGACGAAAAGACTTAGGTTGGTCATACAACATTTTGTTGGGTTTGGGTATTATCATAGTAGTTAAATATTTGAAGTAATTCAGCCAGTGTCCTAGATTGATGCACATATCGGCAATGTTGATGATGTTGACAAGACATTCATCTTGTTTGATGATGTACTTTAAATGACACCAGGTTAACTTGTCAGGGCCAGGTGCTGACAAGTCGTTACACTTGCTGATCACTTGCTTGAATTCTTCCTTGGAGAAAGGGTACCATAGCAAAGTGGCTTTGGGTTCAATTTTGCTAAGGATGTTAAGGTCGACTTGGCAATTGAGGGCAGTATTGAATGTGCTATGAAGAGTGTCCCATAGACTTTCTGGGAAGAGGCATTGGTGACCATTGTGTTTGATGGCTTTGGTGGCAGGAAGTTTGCATCTACTAATCCAATTCATCAGTTCTCAAGGACTATGACTCTTATTCGCAACTTCTTGAATTTTCTTGTCAAAGAAGGATCTCTTGACGTTCTTGATTATCTTCTTGAAACTCTTCCAATTGTCGAGACTTCTTGTTGTTCTATAGTTATTGAGAGAACAACTACATTCTTCCATCCACCATTTCTTGGAGTGCTTGGAAATTTTTGACTTCTTGGCATTTTTTGTCCATGCTTGGTCAATAATCGCCCCAAGTTGCTGAACTGTGCATTCCAATTTTTCTGTGTCTCCTATGTCAGATATGTCTAATTTTTTGAAGTTTGAAATGATTTCTTCAATGAAGGCAGTTTCCTAGTCACTTTTTGGAGGAATCAACAGTTTCAAAGTGTAAATGACCTCTTCGTGAATGGGGATATCAATGGATAGAGGAGCATGGTTGGATGACAGGTGACATTCAGAAAGAATAGAGTGGTGATTGAGTTCGGACGATCCATATCAAAGGAACATGAGGTTAATTATAGAGTTTGCTTCTCCTGTAATATCAGAATACCTAGTTGGACAAGGGTTAGTGGGAGTAGATAGAGCAAGATTGAATGAATCTGCTATGATAGTTAAATTGTCACTAATAGAAGAGTGGAATGGAAAAGACGAGTCCCATAAACTGTCTCTAATATTGAAATCTCCTGTCATGATGAGGATATTATCGATGTTAACCTCAGTATCCTTAAGATACTTTAAGGTGGAATGGGAAGAATTAGAATAAATGTTCATGATATAATAGCAAACGTTATTGTTAAAGAAAGAAAGAAATGAGAATGATATCCCTATGATTAATAATGTCTTTTCAGAGTAAAAAATGCAGAGAAGAGAGACATACATTGATGTAAACAATGACTCTTGGAGAGTCTGATTCTTCTGTAGGAAACCTGGCAAATGATATTCAGTTTGGATGATGGTTAGTTCCCATAAGAGGTTCTCCATCGCAACTAGAAGAACTGGGGATTTTGCGAATTTCGGACCAAGAGGATTCTTGGATGAAAATGATGTTGAACTGATTTTGGGTCTCAAGTAAGGTGTTGATGATGAGTGAGTTTTTGCAAACATTTTGTGAAAGAATTTTGAGGTTCTTCACAATCATAGTTGAGGTTCGCTGTTCATTTCAGAACAAATCGACTTGGATCTGTTGTCATGTATCTCAGCATACTTCTTCTATTGCCACTCCATATTTAACCTGTGTCTCCAAAATGGACATTGGTTAGAATCTGCTTGGTGATCTCCTTGACAGTTCAAGCATTTGAATGAATGAGGACATGGTTCCTCTTTCTTCGTTTCCAACCTTGGAGGGTTGATCTTGTCATTCACCTTACAACACCACCCGAATTCGTGGTGGTTTTTGGACTTGTAAGGATGATTGCACTTGATACATTTTAATCCTTGAATTCTGTATGAGAACGTTGCATGGCCCCATTTCCAACAATTCTTGCATTGAAGTACACCTGGATTCATGTTTGCTCCTCAAATTGTCGCAATATGTCTTCCGATGTTGAAACATCTATTGATTAGCATTTTTGCATTGCTGCCACTTTGGACAATGTTACCTTGTTGGTAGTAATAATAATTCTCTTATTATCAGGATGAATAAAATTAGTACAGATTTCTGGTTTAATATTTCAATGATTGGTTTATGTTTGTCATATATACATTGGATTGTACCATGACTTTTTTCACATTGTTCATGCTCATAGAAATAATTATTTTCTTCCTAGACAGACCTTTGGTTATTATGTTAAACTTGGGTTTATCTTTTTGGTTTGAGTTAGACATGATTTTATAAATTTTGGAAACTTTGCTAGAAAAATAGTTTTAGAAAGGTATTCTTAATTTTGATTATTTCATTAATATTGAATGCTTGAGCATATGATTTGTTATTTGATGAAGGTTTTGGTTCTGATACTTGGATATTTCTCAAAAAATTGAAATTTCTCCAAAATACTCTTGCTTGGCCTAGATATGATAAAAGGTGGTATTCTTGAGATATCTCCTGCTTTTTTTGACAAAGTATTACTTGGGAAGGTCTTGTTAAATTGTGCAGAAATGTACTGCCTAAAAAATTTGTTGTTATAGTTGGTTGTTAGTGTGTTCCAACTTGCTTCATAGATCACAGATAAGAATTCCCATACCATAGAGCCAAATTTAGCAATGTGTAGAATGTCTTCCACAGTCTTGTCTTTTAATTTTCTTTGCCTAATAAATAATACCATTCTGAGAAGAGAACATATGATGTTTTTGGCATTGCCATCTAAAAACTTGTTTATTCCAAAAATAGAAATTGAACAAAAACTACTGTCCTACAATTACAGGTTAGTAAACCTCAGTAGCCTAGTGTTTTCAATCACTGAAGACCTGGTGAGAACACTTGAGTAAGTGTTTAAAAGGTTGAGAGTTCAATTTTCTCTAAGTATAAATATCTTAACTTTGTAACTATGTAGTAGTACCATATAGCAATCACTAGGGTTCTTAGTCCTTATAATTAGTGTATACTATAGAACTAGTGAGTATTACACTAATAATATCTAGTAATAGACTCCCTATTACAAATAAGCTACTCACAGGTTGTGATACTTGAACTTGAAAGTATTTCAGAGGTTTAGTATAAGGAGATAATGATGATAGATGATGAGTAGTATCAATAATAATAATTAATGTTGTTAAGTCTCAAATTTAATTCTTAGACATAAAAGTATATATACAAAATAGTAATGATCTATATGTAAGTTGTTTATATCACATGATCAAAACTCATATCTGATGGATGCTATTATGTCAGAGTTGTAAATCTTGGACCTAAAATTTTTTAACATTCTTTTATTTTTATCTTTCTCTTTTCTTTCTTTTCTTTTACTTTTACTTTACTTTTACTTCTTATAGATGATGAAGAGGTACATGACTACAGTCACATGACATATCACATGATACAGTATCATAGGCCTAGACCCAAAGAAGAGTGGCAGGAAGAATAATATCAAAGGCACATAGTAATAGTATATTTATCTCATAGCATATATATAGTGTATTCATGGATAAGGTATGAATATTAGAGCAGGAAGTATTTATCATTAGCATGGACCAGAGCCTTTTAGTATATAAGGTAAACAACCTTGTACAGAGTTCTTTATTAAGTTCTCTTGTATTAACTTTAATACAAGATTTTTCTTATTGGTCTACTTCAAGATCTTTAAGTCATAATATGTTATCTGTTATAGCAGATGTTAGGCTAATTTTAAAAGATAACTAATTATATCACTATATTGATATGCTTGTATTTCTATGAATACTTATTGTTTTGGAATATACTATATATCATTGGAAATAGATTGATGAGTACTTTCTAATGCAAGTTCAATCATGTGAATCTGTCTAGCTATTCACAATATATTAGCCAACAAAACTTCCATAGTTACTGATGGCCTGATATCTCAGTTGTTTTTTGTTGCTTTTGTATATCCCATATATACATAGATAGCTTTTATTTGGGGCTTTTCAGTGTAACTTAGTTTGTGAGAATTGGTCTACTGATTGTAGAGATACAAGCTGAATAAAGTTTATGACACTCTCTAGGAAATAGGATTTATAAATCTTGCAGGGCCAAGTAGTCAGATTAGTTCTTATTGTGAGGACTAGTCCTGGTAGTATCTGTAACTGGGACCAAAAGAATAGATCAATATAAGATGGGAAACTGGGGTAATAACAATCCAATTCTGGGGAGCTGATTAGTTAAAGGCTCAGTCTACTATTTGACACAAACCCACCTAACTAGATCAGATTCTAAAGGGCTAATTAATTAAGGGCCTAGCCTACTGTTTGGTATAAACCTAGCTGGTAAAAGCTAGGATAGAAACAGAACACCCTACACTTCTAGGTTGTATGACTTAGAAATAGTTAGTCACACTGTTAAGACAACTCCTAGCTCAGACTCATTCTAGGACACTCACTAGGTTAGCAAGTGGCAAGGTAGTGACTCTGAATAGGCTAAGAATCTGTATCTTATAGATATAAGCAAACTACCTGCTAGGGGATGGAAAGGTACAGTAGAGAATAGCATCTTTGCCATAACTAGGCTATAGCAAAATAGGGTAGTTTCTCTTCTCTGGCTTGAGAAATCTATATTCACTATCAGTCTACTGGTATAATAATCACTAGTTCAAGCTCAAGTTAAAACTAGAGTGTTGGAATTACTAGAATATGGGAAAAACTACTTGGAGTACTGTATAGGTGCAACTTCATGCCAACCTACTTGGTAGGCTTAGGCTATTAAGTCAGATCTAGTCCTAGATGTATCCATAATGGAAAGATTGTTAGTTAAAGGCTCAGTTTACTATTGGCTATTGAACAGACTAGACTGTAGACCAAATAGAAAGATCTTCTAGCAAGGGAGGCCACTGGATATGATAGTACAAAGGAATTAGTAGATAGGGGATAGCTCTCTACTAAACACTTCCTATAGTTTCAATAGGGTTTCCTACAAGAAGGACCTTAAACTTTGTTAATAGAGCTCTGAAGAACATCAAGTCAGAAGTCATAGCAGACTTTGTTTGCATAGACCAAGTAGGTATAACCATTGTAACTAATAAAGTAGCCTCACCTCTCACTCTTCAGACAATTGAGAAATACATCAAAAGTGCCACCTATATTGACTCAGAAGAAGTCAATACTTTATGTCTACCACAATTCAAATCCTATTTGAAGATTATAAATATTCCTTACTTTTTGGAAAATACCAACATCTTTATTTCATCAGATATAGTTGAAACTATCATCAAAAGCAACCACATTTTCAATAACATTACAGTTGCTTTAAAACTCCAAGTTATCAAAGTATTACCTAAGTCAGATATAGCAATCATCTGGTTAGATATTTGGGATGTCCAAAGTAGCAGTAAGGTGAAAGGTCTCATTAATAGGTGTTTTAATATAGGAAGCCACATCACTACCATTTGAGATACAAATATAAACCTGAGAGTCTCCTAATGTAAGAACTGCTAGAAATAGGAACATATAACTTTCTTATGCAGAGCTCAAGAGTCAAAGTATGTCAAATGCAACAGACTACACAAGACTAAACACTATTGATAATTTGCTTAGTGTTGCAAAGCCAATTTCAAAACTAACTCTCTGAGGCTCAAGACAAAACAGAACAAACTATGTCCTTACTCTTTCAAATATTTGAATTGTAGGGGTGATTATTAAGCCAACTTTAACTTGTGCCCATTCTGGAAACATTGTTTCAACAAGGAATAGCACTCCAAGAAATATCAAGAACTCTGAGATATCAGAAGACAATTAACTTGCTCAATTATAAGTGGTGGTCAAGTATGATTATAAAAAATATCAAAATTTTTTCACAAGATATTCATAAGAATAAATTGCTTACTAATACTATTTTAGAAGTGCGAAAATAATTTGATATAATTTTCATCCAAGAACTACACTAGTCTCTTATTTGATATATCTTAAGTTTATCAAATAAGAAAGAAGAATAATTGGTAGATATACTGAATCATTCTAATTAGATTATATTTTCTAAAAATGCCTCAAGTAACCATTATTAGAATTGAGAATGTTAGACTTGAATTTTTCAATTTCTTTTTTAATTTCTTTTCATTTTCCTTTTTATTTTTGTTTCTTTTATTTAAGGTTAGGGTTTAGTGTGATATCACAGTCACATGTCACAATAGAATATAATAGAAGTTTCTAGAATAATAACATCATACAATGTATTTAACATATGTTGATCTTATGGTTTACATATGATCTTTAGGATAGGCTAGATGCAGTAATAGTATAGACCAACAGGTATAGTATATAAAGTAGATAGATTATACTTAGAAACTCCATTAAGTTCTTTTGTATTATCCAATACAAGATTCTTTCTCTTTGACCTACTTTAAGATCTTTGAGTTATAACAATCATGACTCCCTTAGAGTTATATCATACATAAACATTAGATTATCACAATTCTATTTCTCTTTATAAATAAAAAGACATTTTTAATTATAGGGATATTTCTTATTTCTCATTTTTTAACAATAGCTCTATCACAAATAAGCTACTCACAGGTTGTGATGCTTGAACTTAATAGTATTTCAGAGGTTCAGCATAAGGAGATAATGATAATAGGTGATGAGTAGTATTAACAGAAATAATTGATATTGTTAAGTCTAAGATCTAATCCTCAAACACAGAGGTATATATACAAAATAGTAATGGTCTGTATATAAGCTGTTTCTATCATATAATCAAAACTCATACCTGATGGGAGCTGTCATCTGTCATAGCAGCTGTCAGGCTAATTTTAGAAGGTAACTAATTATGTCACTACATTAATATGCTTGTATCTCTACCAATACTTATCACTTTGAGATATATTATATATCATTGAAAACAGATTGATGAGCACTTTCCAATGCAAGTTCAATTGTGTGAATCCATTGAGCTGTTCATGTGATATTAGCAGACAAAGCTTTTACAGCTACTAATGGCCTAATATCTCAGTCATTTGTTGTTGCTTTTGTATATCCCATATATGTGTAGATAGCCCTCATTTGGAGCTTTACAACACAACTTAGTTTGTGAAAATAGGTCTACTAGTTGTGGAGATACAAGCTGAATAAAGTTTGTGACAAGCTCTATTTACTTTCTAGTTAATGTTTACTCTGACTTGTTTTAAATAACTTTAAAGTATCTAAAGAATACTAAGGCTAATATCAATAATGTCTTAGTTATAGCAGAGGATTTTAATATTAGAGACAATAGTTGGAGCCTCTCTTTTCCACACCATTCTATTCATAGTAATCTTCTTACTGACATTACAGACTTTATAAATTTATATATATATAAAGCTACTAATCAAGTTTCTACTAGATATTCAGACAACTAGAACAATGCAAATTCAGTTATCAACCTTATATTTCTTTGACCAAACTCATCAGAGTTCAATAATTATATGATCCATCCAGAATGGAGACTCATGTCAAACTACATACCTATCAAAATTGAGAACAGTGGACTTGACTTTTTCTATAAATTTTTTATTTTATTTTTATTTTATTTTTATTTTATTTTCTGTTATTTAGGATTAAGGTTTAATGTGACATCATTGTCACAACTGTCACAAAGTCATATAGTTACAAAAAAAGGATGTAGAAAGTTCTAGGATGATGATATTATACAATATGTTTTACATATGTTAGTCTTATAGATTACATGTAGTTATTTAGAGTAGACTACAGAAGTAGAGCACAGACCATGAATAATTAGTATATAAGGTAGACTATTTTGTACTAAGTTTCTTATTGAGTTCTTTTGTATTAATTCTAATATAAGATTTCTTTCTTTGATTAACTCTAAGGTTATTGAATCATAACAATGTCTCTCACTATTAATATTGTGATTATTGAAGAATATATTCAAACCATAAAACATACTATTGTCAAGAACAGTAAAGATAAAAAGAATTTCCTTGCTGATCTCATTAAATCTGTCAAGAAACTAAATACAGAGCATTTATTAAGCAAAGAAAATCTCAAATATATAGTACAAGAATTCACTGACAATATAAAAAAAATTTGGTACAAACATTTAAAAACTGTCAATATCACAAAACACTTGAAATTATAGTGGAATAAGAAGTGTCAGAGTGAGCTTGAGAGATACAGAGTCTCAAAGTGAGTTGAAGATTAGAGGAAATTCAGGAATGTTATCAAGAAGACAAAACATACATTTTTTGATATCAAAATTCAAGAAATTACAGCAAAAAAGTGCAGTTCTTGGGAACTCACAAATAGGTCAAAAAGCATAAACTTCTGGCTATTGAAGCCATTCAATATAATAGTTGACAGTGTCTAGAACTCAAGAATCTATAGTAAGCTCTATATTCATTATTCTATTCAGCTTAAAATTGTCAAATCAATCTGGATTTGTTAAGATAAATTTCAAACAAACCTGTTACAAACTGGATGTCATTCTCTGAAAAAGAGTTCAAGAGTTCTATTATGAAGTGCAACAATTCATTGAGTTCTGGACTAGACAAATTGTTTAGGAGACATCTCAAAGTCATTATTAATAACAGCACATGTCTCAAGAATTTCATTAACATTGCTAATTTGTAGATCAATTTAGGTCATTGGCCATCATACTTTAAAATTTTGTCATCCATTATCATTCCCAAGCCTAACAAGACTTCTTACAACTCTCTAAAGATATTTAGGCCAATTGTTCTTTTAAATACACTTGATAGACTCATCAAAA
Source organism: Leucocoprinus gongylophorus (assembly GCA_022457215.2). NCBI lineage: Eukaryota > Fungi > Basidiomycota > Agaricomycetes > Agaricales > Agaricaceae > Leucocoprinus > Leucocoprinus gongylophorus. Next base: position 35,173 of record JAJOHK020000051.1, read on the forward strand.
AAGTTATTGGTGAAAGACTACAATTTCAATCAATTTTCAAGAATTTTATTTATCCTTGCCAATTGGATGGATTAAAACAGTACTCTACTATAGATGTAGGAGTTGTACTAACTCATTTTATTTGTACAGAACAGGTTAAGAATCTCTCAACAAGCACTTTGACTTTCAACATTGCTTAATTCTTCCTATTGCTCAACTATCAATTACTCCCTTTGATCTTGGATAAAGCAGGTTTTGACTCCAATATCTCTATATTTTTCTGAGACTATCTAGTAGGTAGAAAAACAAAGTATCTTTGAAACAATTTTTCTTCTTCTCTTTTCAATGTTAACATTGGTGTCAGACAGGGGTCAGCTTTATCTCTTATTTTGTTAGTCTTATATCTCTCTCCTATTTTTCATATTTTTGAAAAAATCTAAAAAATCTGATTTTTATTATCTTATTTGTAAACAATAGACTTTTTATTTTACAGGACAAATCTTTGATTGTTTTAAACTCTCATCTTTTTTGTAGCTACTATATTATGTCTTTGCTTCCTGAATAGTTCAGACTTGTTATTAAACATGGGAAAACAGAAGTTTTCCATTTCTCTAGGTTGCATAGAGCCTCCAATCCCCTTCCACTAGATTTTACTACTCTAGGAAGTCTTATTCTTCATTTCAAAGAAATATGGTAGTATCTTGGGTTTATATTTGATAGAAAGCTGACTTTTTGTCAACATATCAGCCTTTACACTAATAAGGCAATATCAACTGTTAAATGCATGAAATTGCTCAGAAATTTATTAAGAGAACTTATCTCCATTCAAAAATTTCTTTTATACAGAACCTATGTACTCTCTATTACATTATACAGGCTTCTACTATGGTATTACAACAAAGCTCTTCTGGCTTATTGTCAGAGTTAGGAACAATAGACTTAGTTTTGTTATGATTGATACCTCCAGGATACAACATGGAGAAGGGCAAAGGATATGATGATATGATTGGCTGTGCCATAGTAGTCTTAGTCAGCACCTCATGTAGTAGGTGCTACAACTTTGCTTTATCCTTACAATCTCCTCAAGTTATATTACTCATATGCCTTATGTACTGTATATTGTTTCCTTATTCCATACTAGTATATATAGCATAGATACTCTCCTGTATCCTTACGCTTTACCATTTATATACATCACTTGACTTCTCTTAAGTCTTTGCCCAAGTACAACCTGAGCTCTAGCTTAAGGTTATAACAAGTTTTATTCTATTTTTCTTTCTCTTTTTCTTTATTTTATTTTGGAGTTTCTATTTCTATTTCTTTATTTCTGGATATAGACAAAGAAGGGGATACATGATGTCACAGATCAGTCATAGTCACAATAGTCTCACACTCATGTTATACAGAGAAAGACATAAAAGGTTCTGGAACAAGATAAAGTCATATAACATAGCAATAGTATATTGGCCTTATGGACAAAGCATGGTCTTTAGGGTAGGCTAGAATTAGCTTAGCATGGACCATTAGCAAAAGGTATATAAGGTAGACTAATCTGTAGTAGGAACTCTATTGAGTTCTCTTGTGTCTCTTAATACAAGAGTAGTCTTTTGTCCTAACACTGGGACTTAATTCATAACACTTATCCTCTCAAAAAACTTAGGAAAATACAATAAAGAGCTGCTATATAGATATCAGGAGCTTTTTGGACCTCCCCTTCATTCAGTATTGAAGCTATTGCAGGCCTCATCCTGATCCATTTATATCTGCAGAAACTTAGTAGTATATTTCAATTAAGAATACAATCACTACTACAGAATCATATTATCAAATCAATGCTGAAATTGAGATATTCAAACACCAACAACTATCATTATTTATCACTCAAAAAATTAACTTCCAAATAGTGATTAACTATCATGTTAATACAAATAATAGGCTGAATAAAGTCTTTTCTTCTTTTAATTCTTTTAGTACTGAATTTTCTCCTAGAAATAGATTAATCAATATCTTAACAAACTCATATTTTAGGCATTAGAGAATTTGAAAATAACAGTTGTAGTATTAGACATGAGCATCAAAAATCATGTGGCCATATCAATTGCTTATATCTATGTTCACAATAATCCTATTGTTAAGACTCTTCATCATGCAATCAATGTTACATCTACAGAAGTCAAACTCTTTGCTATCAGATATAGTATCAATTAAAATTAAACTACCCAAATAACAAACATTAATCACATTATCATCATTACTGATTTAATACATGCTACTAAGAGAATTTTTGACTTATTAGTCCATTCTTAACAAATTCAATTATCCATAATCTCTAGAGAACTTAGGGAATTCTTTGGAAAATATTAACACAATTTTATTAAATCTTGGGATTGTCCTAGTTACAACAACTGGACTCTTCATTGTATAGTTAACAAAGGAACAAAGAAATTTAATCTTGCTCCTATCTTCTCCTATAAGTCCTTATGGGAGTTTGATAGAAAGAACAAGTATAAAATTCTTAACAATTGGAAAATTATATTCCAAGCTTCAAACACAAAGGGAAGACAGTTTCTAGAACTTCTTAATAATAATCTGCAACCTATCAGATCTTTGTATTCTAAAAGAGGATTGTAGCTGAAATACTTTGGTTACTTTAATTTATTATGTACTAGAGCTTCAAGAGCTATTGTCAATTACACTTGCATAAGAGAATATTGTCTTAGGTTTTTCCCACAAGAAGAATTTAAATGCCCATGTGGACAATATTCTATTAAATAAAGAAGACATATTCTTCATGATTGTAGAAGGTTCAATAATTATTGGAATCCTAGACAAGATACAATAGCATATTTTATGCTTTTCCTGGAATTTAACAGTAATGCTTTTTCTTTTGGAGAAGGTATTACTTATTCAAATTGCATCTGCTTTTCTTTGAGTAATTATATTTATTATTTTATTTTATTTTATTTTTGTCTTCTTCTCCTTTTTTTATATTGTTTGTCTCTGAGTATATGTAGTTATGAAGTAGCTACTGTGGACTAACCTCTTTTTTTTAAAAAAAATCAACAATTTATTATACAAAATATAAAGGCAGACCATGGTAGCTACTTTGTAACTATGTACAAAGCAAGCAGACCACATGAAGAAAGAAAAAGAAAAAGGACCAAAACTAGCAAAGATAAAAAAAGAAAAAGACACAAATTCTTAAAAGATTGTCTCTGGACAATCATGACTACACAATTGTGTTATTGAATGCAAAAGCACTGCTGTTAAATTCTAAGAAGAGAATGAAATAACTCAAAGTATCTTTTCTTAGATTCCAATAATTGTTGAAATTTCTATGCTTATGGAGAATGTAATGCCTTGATTCAATAGGATAGAGATTGCATAAACACTTAAAATCTTCCTTCAGGAAAAATTGTAGCCTATATTCACCAATTGGAGCATAATTAACAATAGCTCTTATTGCTCTTGCACATAGAGAATTGAAGTGACTGATAAATTTTAACTATGACTCTCCATCAACATAGGATGGTTTGATGGGATTGTTGTCATTGTCAATGAGCTTAAGAAACTGACATCTCTTTAGATCCAATGCTTGGAATATTATTTTCCAATTTTGAATTATGTTATTGCATTTTCTCTTCTTGCTAAAGTCCCAAGATAACTTGTAGAGGAGCAAAGAAGTTTGTTGGAATTGTTTGGTATCTCTGTCCACTGACTTGAAAAGAGGCCAGTCACATCAGCTAGGACATTCCCAAAAAGTGATTGAGTAAAACTTCCTAAGCTCTTTAGAAATAGAAGCTGAATATGTTTGGAAAGAGTAAATCAATGAATCAAAAATTCTCTTTGCAGTATGGATTGAGTCTGTAACAACAACAATTTTTGAAATCCCTGGTAAGCTGATAGCCTGATTAATGCTGCATCTAATGACAAAGAGTTTTGCTTCTGTTGAGGTAGCATTTACTGTATGATGTATCATTTTGATGATAGGTTTGTCATAGACATGAATATGAGCAATAGATATAGCCATATTATTCTTGATACCAGCATCAGAGATAACAAGAGCATACAAGTGGTTTAACAATGATATAATAGCAATGTCATCAAGCTGATGAGAACAATCTTCAAGATTGTTACTGCTATATTTGTTGAAAGAATGAAAATAAAAATAACTAGGAAAAATGTTAATAAGATAAGAGCCAGGAAAAAACTTCTTATTCAGTAGATCAAAAGAAGGAAAGACTTTGTTGAACCTATTGTCCATATCAACAATGGTATCTTTGATATTTTCCCTTTGACAATAAGTTAGTAAGTTCAAGAAAAGACAATGGAGATCATGACAATTAGTTGATCTTGATTCCAGTATGTTGTGGCAACCACTAGACCAATGTCCAATAGCATCACTACAAGTAAATCTCAAGGCAGATATCTAGTGGGGAACACAAGTTGTGTAATTCACAAGAGAACTCAACAGGGAACCACAACAGTATTCTACTGACTATTTATATAAAGTATCCATGGTCCATGCTATGACTGTGCATTATCTTATTCTAATGTCCATGCCCTGTCCTCATGGCCATTACTCATCTACCATGCATCTACCTTAAGACTAGTATACCATGTCTATGTGCTCTAACATCATACTCTTTAATCTCCATCATACATGCATGTACCATATGTACACTATGAGGAACCCATGTCCCTTGATGTCATCCTATCTCTAGACTCTTTCTGATTCTTCTAGACCCTAGATCCTTCTAAACCACTCTAGACCACTCTAGGCTCTATAATGTAATGTCATGTGACTTCCTAGTCATATGCCCTTCTCTCTCTTGTTGTAGACTAATAATTACTACTACAATATCTTAACTGTCCTAAGCCTAACCCTAAAGTCTGTCCACACTTTCATCTTATAATACAGTAAAGATCACAAGATGTGGTTGTAGAGAAGTGAACGGGCTCTTAATTGAGCTCTACTACTAAGCTTGCAAAGATGAAGATTAATGGGTATAAGTCCTGTGATAGCTTCAACACCAAAGGATGGAGAAGTACAGAATATATCTAGAATTCAAATAGCAGCTCTACATTGCATTTTATTGAGTTCCCTAAGTGAAAATGATAAAGGCACTTTCTTGTAAAACTATAGTTGGAAGCCATAAAGAGTAATAGGAAGGACATAACTTCTATATAAAAGTTGTTTCTGTTGTGGGATGAGACTTTGAGTGGAATTTCCAAGGATTTTTATACATTTGACTGTTGAAATCACTTTGTTTGCATAAAAATCAATGTTTTGTTGGAATAATAGTTTTCTGTTAAAAATGAACCCTAGGTATCTCCATGTATCTTTGGATATCAATAAAGGACTGCCAATTTCCAATAGATCAAGAGGAGGATTGAAGACTCCACATTGTTAAGATTGCAGAAAGTAGACTTAGCTTTTCTTATTTTCATTTTCTTTTGATTTATTTTCATTTTTCTATCTTTAGAACTTAGGGCTAGGGTTAGTGACAACATCACCCAGTCACATGATACAGTGACAGTGACAGTCACAAGTCACATGATACATGAAAGGACATAGAAGGTTCTAGAAGAAGTGATGTTATATAACATGTACACTGCATATTGACCTCATATCTTACATATGGTACTTTAGAGTAGGATGCACAGTAGCTAGCATAGACCATGTGGATAGGTATATAAGATAGACTACTTTGTAAAGGGCTCTCTATTGAGTTCTCTTGTGTTACACTATACAAGGTTCTGCTCTTAAGTCCACTCTAAGACTTTTGATGTCAAGTTTACAAATAGTAGACTTAGTTTTTCTCTATTTTATTCTCATTTTCATTTTATTTTCATTTTATTCTCTTATTTTTCTATTTTTAGAACATAGGGTTAGAGTTAGTAACAGTCACGAGTCACAAGACACAAAGAACAAAGTAGAAGGTTCCAGAACAAATGATGTTATACAACATAGACACCATATGTTGGCCTCATGGACTACACATGGCTGTTTAGGGTAGGGTGCACAGTAGTTAGCACGGACCATCTGTAGAACTATATAAGGTAGACCAGTTTGTAGAAGAGTTCTCTATCGAGTTCTCTTATGTTTCTCTAATACAAGAGTTGTTCTTATTTCCAACCTTAAGGAATAAGTTCATAACATGTTGCACTTTAAGTATCTAGACCCTTGAAAACAACAAGTGAAAGTAGTATGATCTTACTTCCAGCAATTCTTGCATTACAGGACACCAAGATTCATATTTGTATCATGAATAGTGGTAGTGAAGCTGCCAACATTGAAACAGCAGTTGATAAGTGATTTAGCTGCCAAACCACTTTGAGAATCCTATATATCAATCCATACTATTACCATATCAGATCTTAGGGATATCTTGATAATACATGGTTTAGATGTGATTTTAGTGTTGTTAAAAATATGCATTGATCTTATAAATGCTTCCATCACTTTAGAATTGATAAGAGTGTTTGTTTCTTCTATGAGATAGGGAATACTGAGTATTTTCAAATATGATTTTGACTGTGGAAGCTGAGTGTCCTGAATATTGTTGATATCTATGTTATTGCATTTTTTGATGTAGTTGTTGATGATGCTTATGTCTGAAGGGGAAGTGACTCTGTTGGATGTAATAATGAGACCTCGGTAATTGATGTGAATAAAGTCAATAATTAAGTCCAATTTAATGTCTTTATAGGAATGATGACTTACTTATGAGAAGGGTCCTTAGTCATCATATTAATCTTGGGCTTTGGTTTTTCAGATTTGTTGAAAATTGACTTGTTTAGTTCTTTGATTTTCTTGTTAGAGAGCTCTGGGAAAATTTCCTTGATTTTAAGGATGTTGTTGACACTCTTTGATGAGACTTGCATGTAAGATAGTTTAGTGATTTTCATTGTCTTTTTTTCCTTGCCAAGAATATTCTTCCCATGAAATTTTGATTTTTCCAAAACTTCCTTAAATATTCTTGCAAGAAGTTGAGACAACAGTAATTTACTGAATTTGACTAGTTTGGCAGGCAGGAATTTGTTAGCATTTTTTCCTTTACTTGGCATCAGCATTTTAGTAGTAAATTCTTTCTTGATTAGTTCACAAAACATCTTGTTGTCTCTATCTGTTTTGAGCTGGTCCCATCTTCCTTTAAATATGAAAGAAACAAAGTCAAATGCAATTTAACCAAAGCTGCTTAAGAATAGAATATCTGTCTCCCTATTATTCTTAAGCTCCTTGTTACTAATGAAATCCAAGATATGCATGAGAGAGATCTTGATGTTATTGACATCAATCTCTTGAGTATTGTTTTGTCCAAACATAGAGATTGGATTAGTACAGCCATCTCACAACTTGAGATTACCCAGCTGAAGCTTTGCATATGGTAAAGAAGAAACACCACTATTGATAACAGATGCTTAAGGACATGTGTTGTTAGTATTACCCACATGAGGCAAAGGTATGCTGTCTATATTGTTAGCTGGTACTTAGATGTTTGACTTCTCTCTCTTGGGAGTTGTATATAACAGTTGAAAAAGTTCATCTTCAGTTTGGTTTGCCCAATTAAGATCAATACTTTGGGCTTCCATGCAAGCTGAATACTTGATAGAAGATGCTTTGGAAAGCACTGATGACTCTCTTGATGAGTTTACACTAGCAATGGCAGATCTGCCTTTTAAAGCATCTATTTGTATATTCTCAGAAACACATTTGGAATCTGCTGGGTTAGACATGGCTGAAGAAATGTGTAAACTGCCCTCATTTTTTTTAAAATCAACAATTTATAACATGGGGTGCAATGGCAGTCTATAATGACTACTTAGTAGCTATAATATATTGATAGGCAGACAACATGAAAAAGGGAAAAGAAAAAGAAAAAGAAAAGAAAAACTACTTAAGCTAACAGGATCACTACATTATTGTACTCTACTTTCAAAAGAGTTCCTGTTATTTCTTCCCATGCCAATTCCTATTAAAACAGTTATGCCAGTAAGGACAATGATAACTATCCACTTAATAGTCTTCTTTGCAGTTCATACATTTGAAGACATGAGAACATGGCTCACCAACCTTGGTGGCTGAGCAATTAAGTTTCTTGTTTTCTATGCAACACCATGCTTTCTCTCTGTAATGTTCAGTAATGTGAGCTCTATAACACTTTGTGCATCTGGAGACATGAGAATGATAGCTAAGTATTGAATAGTCCTATTTCCAACAGTTCTTACACTGTAAAATGCCTGAGTTCATATTTGTACCATAAATAGTAAAGATAAATTATCTGACATTAAATCAATGATTGATGATGTTCTTTGCTATAGAACCACTCTGAGAATCCCAAATATCCACCCAAATTACTACCATATCAGACTCAGGAGATACTTTGATAATATAATGTTTTGATACTAATATAATATCTTTGAATAAGTGTGACTCCTTGAGTATGCTTTCAATAATGTCAGGAATAATGATGCCTTGCTCTGTCATATAAGGAAGTCCAACAATCCTCAGATATAACTTGAACTATTATAACTTAGGTCCAAGGGTTAGAACAAAAGACTACTCTTATATTGAGTAACATAAGAGAACTTGATAGAGTTCCTAAGTATAAGACATCTATCTTATATACAAACTACTAATGGTCCAGGCTATGCTATTTTAGTCCTACTCTAATGACCATGTGTTTGCCTTGAGATTGACATGTGTTAACCATGCTATATGACATCATTGCTTCTAGAACTTTCTATATTGCTCCCTCATGTTACATAAGTGTGTGACCTATATGACTGTGACTGTGACCTGTGATGTCACATTTTGTCTTCTTTGCCTATGTTTAAATAAAGAAAAATAAATTCAAAATAAAATAAAGAAACCTAAAAGAGAAGAAAAATAAAATAAAACCAAGTCCATCATTCACAACTCTGACATGGACAGTTAATTGAGTCCAAATTAATATTTTGAATATTTTTGATGTATTTCTCAATCATATTGAGATCAGAAGTGTTAGCCAGTTTATTCATAGTGATTATGAGTTTATCATTTGTTGAATGAATGAAGTCTGTAATAATGTCTGATTTGATATTTTTTTAGACATTTATTGATGTTAGATTTGTGAAAATTAGCTGAATTGATGATCAACTTAGTATTCAATTTTGCTATAGGAATTATGACTTGTTTTCTAGATGGCACTCTAGTCATTATGTTGATTTTGGGTTTCTTCTTCTCCTCACTGCTATTCTTAGCTTTCATTATCTTTCCCACTTCATCCACTGACAAAGATGGGAATGCTTCTTTAAGTTGCAAAACATCTTCAATGTTCAGTGAGATATTCATTTTGAAAGCCTACACATATGACTTCTTGACATTTAAAAGCTTCATATCCTTTTTGGTAATTGTATCAATATTCTTGGTGGATGGTGGTACAACTGAGTACAACTGATGTAGTTGTAGGAGAAGAAACTGCCACAGAAGACAGAGTGGAAGTCGAAGCCGGTGGGGTTGTTTTCTCTATCAGATTTATACTAGTAAAAGTCTTTTTAGAAGTAGACTGTGAATTTACATTCCCATGTTCTTTACAGGTGAATTGACATATTATATCTTTGTTGAGCATATTCCCTTTTTTGTCAAAGATGATTAAGTCCCATTTTGACAGGTAAATAGTATTGATGATTTCCCAAACTGTTCCCACAATCGTAGCAAATTCCATAGGTGCAGTATCACTATTAATAGAATTTTTCTTCATGAATTTAGCTATTCTACTAAGGGATAGAGTAATGTTGTGCACATCGACTGCCCTGGAACTTTTGCTTCCAAAGATTGATGTCCTACTATATGATTCATCCTATGTAATTGGATCAGTCAGTTGATTGTTACTATAATTAAGTAATGTTGCTGTGGTATCAAGATTGCTTGGTCCAGACATGTTGTTGCCATCCTTAGGTAAAGGTGTATGAGGTGATGGCACATGTTTTCCTGCTGGAGAAACATATGGCAAAGATAAGGACAGAACTGGAGTATCCTCACTCCAGTCCATACATGAGTCAGTTGGCTCTCCAAGGTTGGAGAAGAGATTATTATATAATGCAAACACTTTCTTGTTGCTTGATTGTTTTGATTTCATGTTTACTTGGTCTAAGTGTTGACTAGTGGTACAGAGAAAGTGTATACACTATTATGTCAAGATTGTCGACGGTGGACTTTATTTTATTTTATTTTTATTTTTATTTTTATTTTTATTTTTCTCTTTCTTTCCTTTTCTATTTTTAGAACAGCTCGGGTTAGGGTTGATTGGTCACGCTGTCACATCAGTCACAACTTGATGGCGAAGTCACAAGACTGATCACAAGACTTGGGAGAACTTAGTAGAAGATTCGAGAACAAATGACGTCGTACAACATGGACACCACATGTTGACCTCATGGACTACACATGGCTGTTTAGAGTAGGATGCACAGTAGTGAGCACAGACCATCTGTAGGGCTATATAAGGTAGATTAGTTTGTAGAAGAGTTCTCTATCGAGTTCTCTTATGTTACTCAATACAAGAGTTGTTCTTTTGTCTTGCTCTAAGGACTTAAGATCATAACATTAGAACTTGATTCCACATCCGTGACTGCTTAACACTAGCCCTCACCAGACCTTTTCTCTTACTCTTTTTTCATCCTCGACCGAAGGGCAACACAGTCCTTTAGTCCAGAAGAAACCATAGTTGGACCCTAGACTTAAGGGGCATACTAGTTGAGCAGGGGAAGCTCAGCCGTTTGTTAGCACCAAAGCCCACTGGTGTTTCTCAGACGTATCACCTTTTGTGGATGTGTTACATACCTTTTTCTTTTATCAGCCTTGTGCTACATACCTACTTGTGGTGTGTCTATGCAGAGGAACAGCAGTTAGTTCTTAAGACAGCTGCTTAGAGTAGAACGACCTTCTCAGGTCAATATCGTTTACAATTTCCTTAGGGCAGTAGTCAGTAGCTATGTAGGCAGGACTTGAAGAGGGCCTGCTATCACATACCGAGAAAACTGTCATCATCAGAATACGAGTCCGAGAGCGAGACCAGCATCAGTTCTGCTCTTCCTTTATCACCACCACCACCATCACCACCAATCGACTCACCCCCTCCCTACCCCACTATGAGTCAACACGATTTACATGCTATTATCCGCCAGCAACAGGAACAGCTGGCAGCAATGCAGGCGCAAATACAAGCCCTGCTTGCAGCAGGAGGAGGAGGAGCTGGAGGAGAGGAAAGAAGGATAACAGGCCCCAAAGTGAAGGTGGCTACACCAGCCATCTTTAATGGAGAAGTAGGAAAAGTGGGAGGATTTGTTACCGCATGCAGACTATATTTAAGAATCAAGATGAGGGAAGTAACGACAGAGAAACAGGTGTTTTGGGTATTGTCACATGTACAGGGAGGGTCAGCAGATGTGTGGAAGGAGAATGTACTAGAAGAATTGGAGTCAGGGGAGATGGAATACGAAACAGCGGAGGAGTTCTTAATAGTGTTAAAGAAGGAATTTGGGGGAGGAGAGGAGGAGTCAGTAAAGGCGGCAGAGTTGAGGAAGTTGGAGCAGGAAGGGAAAATGATGGAAAAATTTGTACAAGAGTTCAAAAGAGCAGTGAGGGGAAGTGGATACGAGGGACGGCCATTGATAGAAGAATTTAAGAGGGGGAGAAACAGGGAAATTAGGAGAAAACTGATGGAGGCGGAAAATCCGCCGACCTCCATTGAACAGTGGTACAGGAGGGCAACGGCCCTGGATAGGAATTGGAGGGAGAGCAGGAGAGAGGAGGAAAGGTTGAAAAAGAAGGAAGTTGGAGGAGGAAAACAGGAACAGAGACAGATCTTGCCACGACCATTGGTGTGGCAAAGGAGGCAACCATTGTCTCAGCAGGCGACAACGGGGCCTGCTCCGATGGAGGGTGTGGAGAGAACGAATGTGGTGGTCGTAAGGGGACAGAGGGCAGGGGTTCCTCCAAGACGGGACCCCTTTGCAATGGACGTAGATCGTGGAAGAAATTGTTATGCTTGCGGGGGATTCGGGCACATGGCCTGTCACTGCAGAAATAGGGGACAGAGAGGAAGAGTAGCAGAAGGGAGGAGACTAGAATATGGAGGGGGAAGAATCGAGGGAATTAATGAACATTTGGACAATTTAAAAGGGGTGGAGAATCTAGAGTCCCTCGACTAGATTCTTATAACAAATTCAATGTATTAGCTACGCAAATAGATGCTGGTACATCAGAGTCAGAGGGAATTAAGAAAGGAAAAGAAGTAAGGAAAACGGAGGGAAAACCATTGAGAGAAGTAACGATAAAGATTGGGCTAGAGAGGTTAGATACGCAGGAAGGAATAACGGTAGAAGCATTGTTGGACAGTAGGGCAACGGGGTTGGTAATGAGTTCGGAATTTGCCAGAAAAAAGGGGTTTAAATTGAAAAAACTAGAAAGGCCAATGCAGGTGAGAAATGTGGATGGGTCATTTAACAGAGAAGGACCGATAGAAAATATGGTGGAGGTAAATGTATATTATAAAGGACATGTAGAGAGGATGGAGATTGATGTAATTGGAGGACAGAAGTGGGGAGTAATTCTGGGGATGCCATGGCTAGAACGCCATAATCCTGAAATCAATTGGAAGACGGGGGAAGTTAAGATGACGAGGTGTCCGGAGGAATGTGGGAGGCAGTGGAGGCTGGTGCAAGGGAAATCAGGGTAGAAAAAACAGAAGGAAGAAGAAGCAAGGGAGGAAAAAGAGGAGAGGAGAGAGAAGAAAGAAAAGAAGAAAAACCAGAAGAAGGGGAAGATGGTAGAAGTTAGAAAAGTAGTGGAGGAGTGGGAAATATGGGACGAGGAGGAAGAAGCAGCAAAGTCGGAGGTGGAAGCGAAGAAGCTGGTGCCAGAGAAATTTCATGAGTGGATAAAAGTGTTTGGAAAGAAGCAATCGGAGAGGATGCCTACAAGAAAGTTGTGGGATCACGTAATAGATGTGAAAGAGGGGTTTGTGCCAAGGAAGGGGAAGGTGTATCCATTGTCAAGGGAAGAAAGAGAGGAGGTAAGGGAATTTGTGAAGGAGCAGTTGAGGAAGGGTTACATTCGGCCGTCGAAGTTACCACAAATGGCGCCGGTGTTCTTTGTAGGGAAAAAGGATGGGAAGAAGAGAATGGTGCAAGATTACCGTTACCTTAATGAGTGGACGATAAAAAATAATTATTCACTCCCTTTGATTTCGGATGTCTTGGAAAATATTGGGACAAAGAAGTTGTTCACAAAGATGGATTTGAGGTAGGGGTACAATAATGTGAGAATAAAGGAGGGAGATGAGTGGAAGGCAGCGTTCACGACACCAGAAGGGTCGTTTGAACCCACCGTTATGTTTTTTGGATTGACCAACTCTCCAGCAACTTTTCAGGCCATGATGAACGAGTTGTTGAGGGATTTGATTAATACTGGAAAAGTAGCGGTCTTTATTGATGATGTGATAGTGGGGACAGAAACGGAAGAGGGTCACGATGAGTTGGTAGCGGAAGTGGTTAAGAGGCTGGAAGAGAACGATTTGTACGTGAAACCGGAAAAGTGCAAATGGAAAGTGAGGGAAGTAGAGTTTTTAGGAGTAGTAATAGGACTGGAAGGAATAAAGATGGAGGAGGGAAAGGTAAAAGGAGTCTTGGAATGGCCGACACCGAAATGTGTCAAAGATGTGCAGAAGTTCTTGGGACTGGCCAACTATTATCATCAGTTCATAGAAGGGTTTGCAACGGTGGCAAGGCCATTACATGATTTAGTAAAAAAGGACAAAAAATGGGAGTGGACAGCGAAAGAGGAAGAGGCATTCAGAGAGTTGAAGGAGCAGTTTACAAAGGAGCCGGTGTTGGCAGCTCCAGATATCGACAAAAAAATGAGGATGGAAGTAGATGCATCGGATTATGCTACAGGAGGAGTGTTATCAATGGAATGTGGAGACAGTTTGTGGAGGCCAGTAGCTTTCTTGTCAAAGTCGTTGAATGAAACCGAACGAAATTATGAAATTCACGACAAGGAAATGTTGGCGATCATTAGAGGACTAGAGGCATGGAGATATTTGCTGGAAGGAGCGCAGTACAAATTCGAGATCTGGACAGATCATAAGAATTTGGAATATTTCATGAAAGCGCAAAAGTTGAACCGAAGACAGGCTAGATGGGCCTTATATTTGTCTAGGTTTGATTTTACCTTAAAGCATGTGGCAGGTAGTAAGATGGGGAAAGCAGATGGACTTAGCAGGAGAGCGGACTGGAAAGTAGGTATGGACAAAGACAAAGACAATCAAATATTTATTAAGGACAACTGGATTCGTAATATGTATGAAGTAGTGATAGAAGGACCGGAAGTAGAATTAGTAGAAAAAATTAGAAAAGCTAGAAGTAAAGATGAAGATGTAGTTAGAATAGTAGAAGAGATGAAGAGAGCAGGAGTTAAGGAGCTAAGGGGAAATGAGTGGAAGATAGAAGGGGAGCTGGTGTTAAAAGAAGGAAAGGTGTATGTGCCGAAGGATGAGGAATTGAGAGCGGAAGTGATCCGGTTACACCATGATGTACCGGCAGCAGGACATGGAGGAAGATGGAAGACGGTGGAGTTGGTAACGAGAAACTATTGGTGGCCTGGAGTGACAAGGAATGTGGGCAAGTATGTGGAAGGATGCGATTTATGTCAGAGGATGAAGAACAGGACTGAGGAACCGGCAGGGAAGTTAAAGTTGAGTGAAGTGCCACAAAAGACATGGTCACACTTAACTGTGGATTTTATTACAAAGTTGCCAGTAGTAGCAGGGAAGGATGCGATACTGGTGGTATGTGACAGGTTGTCCAAAATGACGCACTTTGTGGCAACTACAGAAGGAACATTGGCGGAGGGGTTAGCAAGACTGTTTAGGGACAATGTGTGGAAGTTGCATGGGTTACCGGAGAGTGTGGTGTCGGATAGAGGACCTCAGTTTGCGGTGGAATTGACAAAGGAGTTGAATCGCATGTTGGGAATAAAGACGAAGTTGTCGACAGCATTTCACCCACAGACGGATAGGCAAACGGAATGGATGAACCAAGAACTAGAGCAGTATCTTCGGTTCTTTGTTGAACATAGACAGAAGGATTGGCTGGAGTGGTTGGCAGCAGCGGAGTTTGCAGTGAACAATAAGGTTCATACGGCAACTAAAGTTTCGCCATTCATGGCAAACTATGGAAAAGAGTTAAGGATGGGAGGAGACATAAGAAGAAAAGGAAAAGTAGAAAGTGCGACAGCATTTGTGGAAAGAATGAAGAAAGTGCAGGAAGAAGCAAAGGCAGCATTAAGGAAAACACAAGAGGAGATGAAGAGGTATGCGGATAGGGGAAGGAAAGAAACGGAAGAATGGAAGAGAGGGGATTGAGTCTTGTTGAGCACTAAGGATCTAGTGTTCAAGGAGAGACCCACAAAGAAGTTGACAGAAAGGTATGTGGGACCTTATGTGATTGAAGAGGTAGTGTCGTCGAATGCAGTAAAGTTACGATTGCCAAGTTTGATGAGAATCCATCCGGTAGTAAACATAAGCCGGATAGTGCGTTATAAGAAGCAGGTGAAGGGACAGAAGAAAGAGGAAGGGAAACTGGTAGAAGTAGAGGGAGTAGAAGAGTGGGAGGTGGAAAAAATATTAAACAAGAAAAAGACAAGGGGAGTGGCGAAGTATCTAGTACGGTGGAAAGGATTTACAGCAGAGGGGGACACTTGGGAAAGAGAAGAAAACTTAAAAAATGCGGAAGAATTGATAAAAGAGTTTGAATGAAGGGAAGTAGTAGTGAGACGAGAAGTGGAAGAGGAGGGAGAAGTTGATGAATATAAAAGAATGGAGTTACCAGAGAAGTACATGGCAAAGTTGTTATATGGGTGGGATGATCGAAGATTCAAGGAAGAGTATTTAAATAAATTAGAAAAAAATTGGAAAAAGTGGAAGGGAGATAGGCAGATCAATGAAAGCAAGTATTTGAGGGGAGTGGAAGAAAAAATGGAGGAAGAAAATGAAAAGATAGGAAGAAGAGACTAGAGAGTTTCTCCAGAGGAGAAACCTTAAGAGGGGGGTAATGTCAAGATCGTCGATGGTGGACTTTATTTTATTTTATTTTTATTTTTATTTTTCTCTTTCTTTCCTTTTCTATTTTTAGAACAGCTCGGGTTAGGGTTGATTGGTCATGCTGTCACATCAGTCACAACTTGATGGCGAAGTCACAAGACTTGGGAGAACTTAGTAGAAGATTCGAGAACAAATGACGTCGTACAACATGGACACCACATGTTGACCTCATGGACTACACATGGCTGTTTAGGGTAGGATGCACAGTAGTGAGCACAGACCATCTGTAGGGCTATATAAGGTAGATTAGTTTGTAGAAGAGTTCTCTATCGAGTTCTCTTGTGTTACTCAATACAAGAGTTGTTCTTTTGTCTTGCTCTAAGGACTTAAGATCATAACATATTATTCCTATGAGCGCTAACCACACAAGATGGTGGTAAGAGAAAAGAAGTGATGTGAGGACTGCCCTCATGCCTTGCATAATAAATTGTTGATTTAAAAAAAATAATTATGGATTAGTAGGCTGGTTTACTGCATATGGGATAACTGATGATTCAATGCCTTGAGGCATACTTGTGTTGCTGGATTCAGGTGCATGTGGTACATATGTGGATTCAACTGTAGGAACTATGCTGGTTGAATTAACTGTCCCCTCCTTTGCCATTGCATAGGAGAGTAAAGGGCTTTGAAGATTTCCATTTTCAACCTGGTCAGCTGTCAGGTGCAGTTCACACTGGGGTGGAAGTCTGCAGAATGGACTCAGAGATGAGCGGACTTGTGGAATGACCTTGGCTCCAGCTTATGTGCTGTGCTGCCTGTCTGCCGTGTGGTCGCAACTTCAGATGATGGGAAGAAGTCTGAGATGGAAGTGAGTGCTGATTGGTGTGTCACCATTGAACACTAGAGATCAAGTTCAATAAGAGTTATCTTTGTCGATTATCAGACTAGCGAATTACAGTG
Organism: Leucocoprinus gongylophorus; assembly: GCA_022457215.2. Lineage (NCBI taxonomy): Eukaryota > Fungi > Basidiomycota > Agaricomycetes > Agaricales > Agaricaceae > Leucocoprinus > Leucocoprinus gongylophorus. The sequence goes on from JAJOHK020000051.1 coordinate 52,200, forward strand.
TAACTACTAGTCTTATATACAAATGGATAGTATAGGAGATGCTCAGGGTTTCAGTGGTAAAACCTCTATTACCCCAAGTGGAGGTTTCAGTATTGAGACACTGACAGGAGTAACTCTGTCATGGAAGACCAAGTTGAATAGGAGTATCTCTGCCATGGAAGACAGAATACCTGGAGGGTTGCAGCACTGCCATAAGACGTGTTGCAAGAAAGGTGGCTGCCGTGGAAGGCAGGCTTGTATAATTCAGAATTAATATTACCATGGGGATGTAATTTCCAGGCAGGTGGAATTGCATATGACATCAGCCCATATAGGATTGTTGGCTAGAATTCAAACTCTTTTTGCATAATCCATGGATGATGCATCAGAGTGGACAGATAACTCCCTGGAATTTTAGGGCTTGAAGGCTTTGACTGACCTCTGGGCATGTCAATATCAATATCCATTTGTTGA
>JAJOHK020000052.1:0-52649 GCA_022457215.2 Leucocoprinus gongylophorus
CTGATCACATCTCCTTCCACTCTTGCAGTCTCAATGGTTACAAATCCTATCTAGCATCTCTTGAGGCTTCCTCTTCCTCCACTCTTATTGTTATCACTGATACAAATACCATACCCCCCAGGAACATATAGGCTGTTTCTGCTGTACATTTCTAGAGACTAGAACAATAGGTGTTGTCTTCTAAAGTCTTAGCTAGTCAGATAACTGCTTTTGATACTGAGCTGTTTGCTATAAGACCAGGTATTGCCAAGGCCAATAGTATGGATATTGAATGCATTATTCTTATCACTGACTCTCTAAGCTCTGTTAAAAAGACAGTAGACCTTTCTGTATATTCTGAACAAGCTCATTCCTTAACTGTCTGCTCTGTCCTTAAATCATTCTTCTCTTGTGGTCTTAATCATAAAATCAAATTCTGAGACTGCTCAAGCAATGCTGAGTGGTCCTTACACCAACTGATCCATAATAATGTAACTGACACTAGAGTGGCTACTGAACTTCATTTCACAACTTCTACTAACACTCTTTACTCTAAGAATATTCTCTTATATCTAGATGCTTAAAGAACATTCTTCAATTGTTCTACTGTTCAAGAGTGTTATTTCCTCACTCTTCTCTCAGAAATAAAAATTGCAAGCTCTTTCAGTATCAAGAAGATAGATGAAAGATAGGGCAGAACTTGCTTCAAGCAGATATCTGGGATCAGTCACAATAAGGAGAGATTCAGATCAAGTGTGAAAACTTATCTGGGAAATAAATGTGAAAATTTGTGAGGTTAGATAAGTATCTAAAGTACAGATCAATGCTTAAAAGCTTTATCTGTGGATGGATAACATGACTTTGAATAACAATCTTGGCTTCAACTTATATGTTGTGCTTACTACTCATCACATAGTCATAACTTTGGATAGTTAGAGAGAAGTGAGTTCTTAGTTAGAGTCTTAGTTGATTTCCAGACTAAAGACTATAGATTATCTACTATATCTTATATACTAAGTCTGTAGTTAGAACTTTGGCTAAGATAGTAGTAGTGTAGAAGATAACTAAGAACATGTTATAGAGATAGTTTCTTGAATATAAAACAACTAGAAGTCTAGGTGACAAGTTACTAGAAAATAAAACACAAGAGAATAATCTGTGTACAAAAAGTCATAGATGTAGAAGTATACTTAAATATATTAGAGTTCTATTCAGATGTTTTAGAAGTTGGCTTATAACATTCAGCTCAGCTACTCCAAGGGCAGTAGTTTGTCAAGTTCACAAATGGTGGACTTAGTTTTTCTTCATTTTTGTTCTCTTTTTCATTTTATTTTTGATTTATTTTTCTATTTTTCTATTTTTAGAACATAGGGTTAGGGTTAGTGATGGTCATGAGTCATGGGATGTATAGAAGGACATAGAAGGTTCTGAAAGGATGACATTATAAAATATGTAATATATATGGTCATTTAGGGTAGGCTAGATTTAGCTTGCACAGACCATTGGGTATTTGTATATAAGATAGAATATCCTGTACAGAGTTCTCTATTGAATTCTCTTGTGTTACTTCTATACAAGAGTTTATTCTTTTGTCCAAACCTAAGGGCTTAAGTCTATAATATAGTTAGCTTTCTTATATTAGCCAGTTAGTTATATTATATACTAGAATAATTAGAGTCATTCTTAACTACATTCTTATTAGAAAGTTGTCAGGCATGGTTCACACTGAGGATGAAAGTCTGTGGAGTTGGCTCAAAGATATGTGAACTTGTGTGAAATAATCTTGGCTTTAGCTTATATGCTGTACCATCTGACTACTGCATAGTTGTAACTTCAGATGAAAAGAAAGAAGTCCAAGATAGAAATGAATACTAATTGGTATGTTACTATTGAACACTGGAGATTGAGTTCAATAAGAGTTATCTTTATCAATTATCAGACTAGCAAATTACAGTATAACTACTAGTCTTATTTACAAGGAAAAACTATAGGAAATGTTCAGAATTTTAGTAGTATAGTTCCTATTGCTCTAAGCAAAGGTTTCAGTGGTAAGACACTGATAGGAGTAAGGACTCTGCTATAAGAGACTAAGTTGGATAAGAGTATTCTTATCATGGAAGATAGAATATCTAGATGGTTACATTACTACTGCAAGAATATGTTATGAGAAAGGTGGCTGTTGTGAAAGATGAGCTTGTAAAATAGAGGTTGAGAAAGTACTATTACCATGGAGATGTATTTTCTGAACAGGTAGACTTGATATATAATAAAAGTATAGATAGTACTTTTTTCCTATAAAGTATACTTAATATTCATATAGCTATTGCTAGATAGAAAAATATTGACATAGTTTTGTAAACTGTTCTAAATTTGCTCATAATCTTTTAACTGATCTATTTTATTAATCAAGAACTTTGTTAACTTTTTAAGGAAATATCTAAGTACTTTTTTTTTTTCAAGAACAATCTTTTTCTTTTTCTAAACCTTCATAAGTATTCAAATAGTTTATGTCATAGTATACTTGAATCTTTATATTTTATTTTATTTTTATTTATTTCCTTAGATTTTGATTTTATTTTCTATTTTTTTTTATTTCTTGGATAATGAAGAGGCATGCGACCACCATCTTCAATTCTGACCAAGACTAACTTTAAACTCAATCCACTAAGACTAGAAACAACAACTGCATCATCCATGTCCAAATATTGATAGTCTGTATGCTTCAAAAAATGTCTGCAAACAATGACATGGAGATGAATGGTATAAGAGTAGACCATCGTCTTATTTTCAAAGAATGTGATAACTACAATGAGGTACAAGGTATTTCTCCAGTTTCTGATGATTCAGGTTCTATTGCTTCATATGCACCCTCAGAGATGAACAACAAAGAGTATATGGTTTAGGTAAAGAGAAGGAGCAACATGGAAGTAGATGATTGCCAGGTCATCAATCCTAATGTTAGCCAGACAGCTAATGACAACTCCTCTACAAGGCAACAATGTGTCTCAAATAAGGATATTACAGTAAACCAATCATCTAGTTCCAACATGTTCAATATCCAATTGAACTATGATTCCAATCAAGCCTTAGACCCAGACTTCTGGGATGGAAATTTCCACATGGTGTCTCTTCATAGTTCCATGGAACATTTTGCTTTGGATATGCTAAATATCAAGGAATCTCTTTCTAGAATGCAAAAATTCATCTTAGATAAGTCTATCAAAAATAACAGTGCTAACAACATCAAGAACCTTAATGACATGGGTAAATCTATATGGGAATTCATTTCTGCTATCTACAAGTCACACTGGGACAATCTTTTTGTAAACAACAATCAAACAACTTTCAGATCCAAAGTCAAATCGAAATTCAATCCCTAGATCATCAAATCCATTATTTTGGTGAAAGGTAAAGCAACTGTCAAGCCTATCTTTGTATCTGCACTTCCATCTCCTATTCTGGCAAAATCACAGAAAGAAGTAAATGAGATTTCAAAATACTTCAAGAAAAACAACAAACCTTCTCTCCACAAATCTTACATGCAAGTATCTTTATCCTCAAAGAAGATGATTTCTTCTACTTCCATATCAAACATCACCAGGAATGCTCTTAAAATCAAAGAAACATTTCCTAATCTTCCCAACAGGAAAATTGATCTTATCCAGAAAGTCATTAATGATTCCTCCAACAAATCCAAACCAAGAATCAATATGACCACAAAAGGTCCTTTGCATAAACAAGTTATTATTCTGATGAACTCCAAACTCGGCAAGAAGTTCATCAAAGATTCGAGTAACCATGTTGCTAACATGAACTGCGCCCTTAAGGAAATCATTTCCAAAATGATTGTGGACTTTATCTGTGTGGAAGATAAGGGAATAGTCATCACCACTAACAATATTTCTTTAAATTCTGATCTATAGGAAATTAAAAAATATATCAAGAGCTCACTCTCCACTAATAAGGAACAGATCTTATCTCCTAGACTTCCACAATCCAAGTCCTATCTCAAAATAATAGGCATTCCTTACAACAGCAAGAATTATAACTCTCATATCTCCTCAGACGAGGTCAAAAACATTCTCAAGAGTAACCATCTCTTTAATGACATTGTCCTTGCATTCAAGCCTTGCATCATTAAGGTCTCTCCTAAATCCAACATATTCATCATTTGGATTGATATTTGGAACACTCAAAGTGGGTCAAATGCCAAGAAAATCATCAATAGATGCTTCAACATTAGAAGCTTCATTGCTACTGTATGAGGTGCAAATATGAACCTAGGTGTTCCTCAATGCAAGAATTGTTGGAAGTGGAGTCACACAGTAGGGGTATGTTGTATTCAAGAGGCCAAGTGTATTCAGTGTAATAGTCCACATTTTACTGACCATCACCAGCATTTTGTGTGGTGCTGTAAAGCTAACAATAAGACTAATCCTCCTAGACTTGAGACCAAGAAGGGCGACCCTTGCCCTCACATGTTCAAATGCATTAACTGCAAAGGCAACTACTAGGTAGACTCATACAACTGTCCCTTCTGGAAACACCACTTCAACAAGGAATAGTTCACCAAAGAATATGCTAAACTCCAGGAAACTAGGAAGACCTTAATCCATTCTAATGTGAATGGTAACAAATCATGATTTTGGAAAACCTAAAAATCTTTTCACAGAACATCCATAAAAACAATTTCATTATAAAAACAATCCTTGAATCCCATTCCAATTTTGACATCATCTTTATTCAGGAACCCTCCTAGTCTTTCATGCATTCCATTCCTTGTCATGACAATAATGAAGGCAGCCCTTTAAGGGAAATTGTCAATTATCCCAACTAGCTCACTTTTTCAAGAGACCCGGTATTGATGAATGACCACCCAAGAGTAGCTATTTTCATCAACACTAGACTTTCTCCTCTTTACTTCTCTCTTCAAAAAGACATTATCAATCATAGGGACATTTTTTTATCTTCCTTTTTTAACAATAGTGTTATTTTTTGGATTATGAATGTTTACTCTGATTCCTCACACTCTGCTATAAAGGATACAGAAGTCAATCTTAACAATCTTCTCATCATGACAAGAGATTTCAACATTTATGACAGCTTATGGGATCCTTCTTATAATTTTCACTCTTCAATCAGCAACGATCTCTTCATGATCACTGACTCTTTTGATTTGAACCTTTCAGTCCCTATTAATCAGGTTCCTACTAGATACTCAGACAATGCTAATAATTCAAATTCAGTCATCGACCTAATATTCCTACAGAACAATTCCTTAGGAATCATCTCCTATTCTATCCATCCAGATTGGCAACTTACTTTGGATCATGTGCCTCTAACAGTCACTATCCCCATCAGCAAAAAACACATTCCCACTCACAAAAGAACACTTATCAGGAACAGTGTTGAAGAAAGGGAATTTATCGAAGAGGTCATCACTTCATTCACCAAAATTGACACATCAAAAATTTCAAATATTTTGGAATTGGAAGAAATCATATTGGTTTGGGCCAACATAGTTGATTGCTCATGGATAAAACATTCAAAATTTGTCAACATCACCAAATGCTCAAAAAGTTGGTGGAACAACAAATGCAACCAAGATTTAGTGATCTATAGATCCTCTAAAAATATTGAGAGTTGGAAGACTTTCCGGAAAACTGTCAAACAATCAAAAAGGGAATTCTTCGATCTAAAGATTCTGGAAATTGCCAACAAGAAGAGAGGCCCATGGAAGCTTATGAACTGGGTCAACAAGCGAAAAATCCCAGCTATAAAAACAATCAAGTATAATGGGAATCCATGTCTGGAGTTAGAGGATTTGTGGCAAGCCCTCCATTCATCTTTCAATTCAGCTCAGTTCCAAAGCATAAACAAATTGATTCTAAACAAATGCAAATCTTGTTTGCCCATGGAGTAGCTTAACTTTTTGGAAGAAGAATTCTCTCGTGCTATTATCAATTGCAATGACTCATCCATGCCTGGTTCTAACAAGATGTTGTAGGAGCACCTAAAACGCATTATCAAAGACAAGTTGTGTTTAAAAAACATTATCTACATCGCAAATGCGTGCTTTGAGTTAGGTCACTAGCCTAATCATTTTAAGATATCCACAACAGTTATCATTCCTAAACCAAACAAATCCTCCTATGACTCTTTATGTTACAAACTTCATTCAGCTTGTATCTCCACACCTAGTGGACCAATTTTCACAAACTAAGTTGCTCTGGAAAGCCCCAAATAAGGGCTATCCACATATGTGTGGGATGTATAAAAGCAACAACAAATTACTGAGATATCAGGCCATTAGTAGCTGTAAAAGCTTCATCTGCTAATATCTCACAAACGGCTAAACGGATTCGCATAATTGAACTTGCGTTGGGAAGTGCTCATCAATCTGTTTACAACAATATATAATGTGTCTCAAAGCAACAAGTATTGGTAGAGATACAAGCATATCAATGTAGTGACATAATTAGTTACCTTCTAAAATTAGCCTGACAGCTGCTATGACAGCTGACAGCTCCCATCAGGTATGAGTTTTGATCATGTGATGGCAACAGCTTGCGCACGGACCATCACTCTTTTGTATATATACCTCTGTGTCTGAGGGCTAGACCTTAGACTTAACAACGTCAATTATTCTTATTGATACTTTCCATCATCTATTATCATCACATCCTTATACTGAACCTCTGAAACACTATTAAGTTCAAGTATCATAACCAGTGAGTATCTTATTTGTGATACAATGTTACTTTCTCTGAAGCCAAATTTTTTGCCATAAGATGTGGTATCAATCATGCTGTCCTTTTGCAAGAAACTTCAAAAATCATTGTTGTCACAGATTCCATCCACATTGCTAAAAAAATTTTTGACCCATTCTCACACATGCTCCAAAAGCAAGCTGCTTCCATCTTGTCAGAACTCAAAGAGTTCTTCAACCATTGTTCCACAAATACCATCGAATTTTGGGAGTGTCTGAGCAAAAGCAACTGGCATCTTCACAAAGCTGTTGACACTGATACCAAATTATTTAATCTTGCTCCTCTCTTGCCAAACAAACTCTCATGGGATTTCAGCAAAAAATTGGAAAGCGATAATATCATCAACATGTGGAAGATGACATTTCAAGCATTGGATCTCAAAGGGAAGAACTTACTAGACCTTGTTAATAATGACAACAATGTTTTAGAACCTACTTATTGCAAAGGCAGTACTTGGCTTCAATTTTTTGGTCATTCAAATACATTATGTGCTAGAGCTACAAGAGCAATAACCAACCATGCTCCAATAGGAGAATATTGTCTAAGATTCTTCCCCAACAAAGAATTCTCTTGTCTGTGTGGTCTCTATCCTAAAGAAACAAGATGGAACATTATTTATGAGTGTAGAAGGTTTAACGAGTACTGGAATCCAAGGAGGGATTCAATCACTCACTTCATCCAGTTTCTAGAAAGAAATCCAAGAGCTTTTGCTTTTATGAATATCTAGATATCTACAGGTCAGTATCTCAATTTTTTCTGTTTGTTTTTCTTTCTGTCTTCTTCCTTTTCTTTGCTCCTATTCTTTCTTCATGTAGTTATGAAGTAGCTACCACGGTCTGCTACTGTGCTCCATGTAATAAATTGTTAATTTAAAAAAAAAAAAAGAGGCATGTGACCACAGTCACATGATATGTCATATGACACTATATCATAGGTTAGAACATTATAGAAAGAACTGGAAGAAATAATATTAAGGTGTATATCTATAATATGTCAACCTTATAGTATACTTATGGATAACATATAGATTTTAGGATATGGTTATTTATTGATAGCACAGACCATATGTTAGTAGTATATATAATGTAAGAATACATTAGGAGTTCCTCCTTGTCAAGTTCTCTTGTGATTCTTATGAGAATCTTACAGCTTAAAACTACTTTAATGTACTATTAATCATTTTGATTAGTGGTTGCCATAACAGTTTACTTTTCTGATTTTGTAGATAGTTTTCTCAGTTTTATCTCTTCCAGTTTCTTTTAACTTTGTATTCTCAGTGTGATAGTGTTATCACTTAAGCTCAAGCATGAAAGCAAAAGTAAAACCTTATATTAGATTAAAAGCTATGAGTTTTATATAAGGTTAATATACAGGATATATACCATATAACATTACTTTATTCTAGTATCTTCTCTACATCATGTATAACCAATTTGTGATAGATATTATGCCTTGTCACAATTGTGACTATTATGATAGTTATATTACTTTTCCTTAGCTAAGTTCTAATAAAGAAAATTATAAATAAAAAATATAAAAAACCAAATCTACTGTCTTTAACTCTAACAAATAGGTCTGTTTGTAAACTTGGATATATAAAGATAGTTTTTATCTCCTGAGGTAAAAATTATAGGTTACTTGTTATAAATAGTTTGCCACAGATTACAATAGAGTACTATATAATAAATTGTTGGCAAAAAAAAGTGATACTATGTGAATGTTAACTATTATAAGCTATAGTTAGTTTAGAAAAGTAATATACTACTCAGTAACTGGATAATTTGCTATATACTTAAAAAGTGTAGTATTTATCCTATTAAGGCCAAGTAACTTTCTGTTAGAAAGAAACATAAAGCAAGCATAACTATTATATAGACAAATATTGGCTACTTACTAAATAATATTGGTTATCAGAGTTCCTGTTAATATAAAGCTTGTAAAATAATGTAAAATATAAGTATATGATTTGAATAGACTAGAGTAACTTGCTTAACAATCTTCTTTCTTAGATAACTACTCTAGATAGCTGTCATATACTATCCAACATCCACACTCTTCTTACTCTTTTCTAGTGTAGATAACACTTTATTTCAATCACCTATCAGCCTAAGGACCAAACCTTACATTTCTCATTAATCCTATAGAGTTTTAAATGACAACCTCTGTAGTGCCCAACAATCTAGAGTATGTACAGAAATAGAATACTATTAGATTATCACTTCTATATTTAAGAATGTTAGCTACTATATACTATTCTTCAGTCTAATAATCAACTTGGATTGTGTTATATTCATCTCAATCCTTCTGAGTTCCTGTTATCCAAAAGTTATGGCCACATGACATATAGGCTAGATAGAATGTAGTCTATTGAAGCTAAGGTTGAATTATCTGTGTAATACTACTTCTGATTCCCTTTACCTCTTGACTTGTTAAGCTATTCTTCTATTTTCATATCCCATGCTATTATTTGCAGATAATCCTAGTAGATGTAAATTGCTCCTAACAGTAGCATACTTGGTATATAAGTTAGTGGTTACATTATAAAGTCTTATCCTGAAAATTAACTAAAACTATCACTATTTTTCAGTGTTAGCAATAACATATATCCTACTTTTTGTTAGACTTGTCTGCTAACAACATCCTGAGTATCTCTTCTAAAATATAGAGGTATAGCATACAAACTGAAGCTAAAGGTTGTTCTGACTTCTACTATCAAGAGTAATATTAGGATAGAACTTGCTTTGAGCAAATATTCATGATCAATCATATAAAAAAGAGGTTGGATCAAGTATGGAAACTTATCTGAGGATGAATGTGGGTATTCATAAGATTAAATAAAATACCTAGGTTGCAAATCAAGCTTGGAGTGTCACAAACTTTATTCAGCTTGTATTTCTACAAGTAGTAGATTGATTTTCACAAACTAAGTTGTGATAGAAAGCTTCAAATAGGAGCTATCCACATATATGTGGGATGTATAAAAGCAACAATAAACAACCAAGATATCAGGCCATCAGTAAATGTAAAAGCTTTATTAGCTGATATCTCATGAATAGCTGAACAAATTTGTAATTGAACTTGTATTGGAAAGTGCTTATCAAACTATTTCTAATATATCTCATAATAATAAGTATTCATAGAGATACAAGCATATCAATGTAGTGATATAATTAGTTACCTTCTAAAATTAGCCTAACATCTGCTATGATAGATGATAGTCTAGAAGTTTTGATTATGTAATAGAAACAGCTTGTGTACAGACTATCACTTTTATATATATATATCTTTGTATCTAAGGATTAGACCTCAAACTTAACAATATCAATTTTCATTATTTATTATTGACATTGTCAGGTATGGTTCATATAGGGGGTGAAAGTCTGCAAAAATAGACTTGGAGATGTGTAGACTTGTGGAATGACCCTAGTGTTAGCTTATGTGCTGCACTGTCTATTGGCTGTGTAGTTGTAATTTCAGATAATAATAAGAAGTCTGAAATGGAAGTAAGTATTGATTTTGTATGTTACTATTGAATTCTAGAGATTGAGTTGAATAAGAGTTTATCTTTGTTGATCCTCAAACTATTAAATTACAATATAACTACTAGTTGTTATAACCTTAATCCTTAAAGTGGGATAAAAGATCAAACTCTTATATTAGAGAAAACATAAGAGAACTCAATAAGGAACTCTTTACAAAATCATTTACCTTATATACTTCTACGGATGGTCCATGCTAACTACTGTGCACCCTATCCTAAATGACTATGTGTAAAGCATGAGGCCAATATATGGAGTCTATGTTGTATGACATCATCTTGTTCTAGAACCTTCTATAACTTTTTCTCAAGTTTCATGATCAATGTTGTGACCACACTATCAGATGTGATTGATCACCTCTAACCCTAACCCTAAAGTCCTAAAAATAGAAAAATGAAAAATAAATTGAAACAAAAATAAAAATGAGAAAGAAAATAAAAAAGAATTAAGTTTACTTTTTGTTGTCTTGACACTAGTCTTATATACTGGTATCTATTATAGGAGATGTTTGAGGTTTCAGTGGTATAACCTCTATTGTGTCAGAGTTAAAAATGATAGACTTAGTTTATTTTATTTTTTATTATTGACCAAAGATGAAGAAGACAAAAACATAACATTGTTACAGTCACACAAGTCATATAATCACATGACACAATGAAATAATGTAGATAGTTTTAGAAAAGATGATATCATATGGCATAGACAACACATGTCAACCTTAAGAAGAACACATAGTCATTAGGGTAGAGCTAAAGAAGTATAGCATGGACCAACAGTAGTTTATATATAAAGTAGACAACTTGTACCTAGGAGCTCTATTAATTTCTCTTGTATTCCTTAATATAAAAGTGATCTTTTATCCTAACTCTTGGGCCTAAGTTATAATATATTGCCCTGAGTGAAGATTTCAGTATTGAGACACTGACAGGAGTATAACTCTACCATGGAAGGCCAAGTTATATAGGAGTATTTCTATCATGGAAGATGGAATACCCAGATAATTACATCACTGTTATGAGGTATGTTGCAAGTAAGATGACTGCCATGGAAGACAGGCTTTATTTGGCTTAGCTGTTGACAAAAAGTATACTATAAGGATGTGTTTTCTGGATGAGTGAACTTGGCATATAACAGACATCTGTATTGATCTTTTAAATCACTCCTAAACCTTTGAGAGTGCACCCAAGGTTCAGATATCACAAACAAGTAAGTAGTTTATTTTATAATACCTTGGCCAAACTTGAGGCTATGATAGTATTTGCTGGTGTGCCTCATTTATCAAGATCACAGAAAAAGGACTTTGTTTCTTTTTATTTTCTTTCTCATTTTTATTTTCTTTTCGATTTATTTTTCATCTTTTCTATTTTTAGAACTCTGGGGTTAGGGTTAGAAGTGATTGGTCACATCAGTCACATCTAATGATGTGGTCACAACATTGATCACAGAACTTAAGAGAAAGAAGTAGAAGGTTCTGGAACAAAATGATATCATATAATATGGACACCACATGTTGGCCTCATGCTTTACACATGGTTATTTAGGGTAGGGTGCACAGTAGCTAGCACAGACTACCTGTAGGAGTATATAAGGTAGACTATTTTGTAAAGAGCTCTTTATTGAGTTCTCTTGTATCTTCTCTAATACAAGAGTTTGATCTCTGAATCCACTCTAAGGTTCTAAGGTTATAACATCATTATTGTTTTGTCTTGGAGCCTAAGCCCTATTATCTCTTCTCTCTTTCCACCTTTCTTCATATCTCCTGCTTTTTCTCCAGTTTTTATCTAAGTTGATCACTTGTTCATACTATTGATTGATAGAGCCTAGTTACCATTCTGACTCTATGAGTCTTCACCAAATAGTTCCATTTATCTTTTATTTGAACTCTTCAATTAACAGCCTTCCCTCATAACTGCTTTCTCTTACTGCCTTCCTAAACTTTTGGACAAACTCTTCCACTATCTTTCTTTCTTGTTTCAACTTTTTCAAAACTTCTTCAACTTTGCTACTTTTACTACTTCTTCATCTTCTACTCTAAATTCTTTTCTTAAATCTGCTAAAAATTCCTCTGCTATTTCATATTCCAAGTTTTCTAACTCTAAATCCTCCAATGTATTTTCTTTCCACACATCCACTGATCCTCTTTGCACATAAGACAATATTCACTGAATTTGTTCCTCTACTGCATCTTCTCTCATTCTTATTCCTATAAATAGTTTACATGCTGTTAAAAATCCTAAAATCTTCTCTGTTGTTCGACCATTTAGTGAAGAAACTACTCAACCTTGCTTAGACAATCCTAGAATTTGATTTTATAGCTAAGACTACTACAAAAGAATGATCTAAGTATAAAACAAATGACCAGAGAGTGGGCCTACTATCAGATGTGATCTATACCAGAGAGCAAAAGTCTACAGGGTTTACTTGGAGTTATACTATGTATAAAATCCCATATGAGGATAGAGAGAGATTAATAATCAAGATGTCAAAGATTCTAATAGTGGTAAAAATAGTAGTATATTGGATTCTTGCTTAAGAGCAGGCTCTTTGATTCTAGCTAACGTTCACAAAATATCAAAGTATCTAGGAAATGTTGGACCAAAAGATTGGTTTTGGTTGTTGATAAATGGGTTAGGTTTCCTATTACTCAGAGTTCAGAGTTAGAGTTCTGTATTGGAAAGATTGTCTAGAATAGGGGAATAGATTGAAATTATAGTTTATCTACCTGTGACTACTTCTCTTTGAGAGCAACTTTTCTAGATTATTGAGAGATACTGTTTTACTGGCTTGATCAGCTATAGAGGTTTATTAGCCTCTAGTTCTTGTTTTTGGAGAAACTTCTGCTCAAGAGAGAAAAAGAGTGAAAAGAGCAGTAGTATTATAGACTTTTATGAATGATCTTGGCTTTAGCTTATGTACTACACTGTCTGTCTACTATAGGATTACAACTTTAGAAGTGGAGTAAAGTCCAAGAGGAGTAAGTTCTGATAAACAATATGTTGCTAAAGAATATTGGAGTTGTTGCTCAACTGTTATTTGTCAATTATTAGACTAGAGAAGTATAGTATACCTACTAGTCCTTATATAAGTAATATAAAAGAAGAACTCAAAATTTTCAGAGTATAGCCTTAAACAGAGATTTTAGTGGTAAAATACTGACAGATTTTAGAATAGAGGAACTCTACTATGGAAGGCCAAGTAGAAAGAAGAACTCTACTATAGAAAACCAAGTTGGATAGGAGTAAACTCTATTATAGAAGACTGAGTATTCATAGGGTTTGTATAAAGTATAATACTGCTATAAGGAACAGATTATGAATAGATGTTGGGCTTAATAATATCACCACAGAAAACAGGCTTTCATTTAGGTTGAACTTAGTATATAATAGTATTCTCTCTTAGAACCAAGTCTTTGAAGTCCTATCCAGTTTATCTGGAGAACCTGTGATAGTGCCTAAGTCAATATAAAAGAAGAAAATTTTTTTGCTTCTTTCTTCTTACTACTATATCCTCTCTCAATTTTTCTCAATGTTAAAACTTGACACTGAGATTCTAAAGTATTAGCATAATAAAATACAATAGTACTACAATGAAAAATAGCAGCTCTGAGTTCACCTCAAAAAGGTCACATAAGAACAACAGGCCAAGATGGTAGCTGAAAAAGCAAGATTAGTAACAGGGGTTAGAACAGAGAAAGATACTGTGTCACAAACTTCATTCAGCTTGTATCTCCACAACTAGTAGACCTATTTTCACAAACTAAGTTGTGCTGAAAAGCCCCAAATGAAGGCTATCTGCACATATACAGGATGTACAAAAGCAACAACAAATGACCAAGATATCAGACTATCAGTAGCTATAAAAGCTTTGTCTGATAATATCTCATGAATGGCTGAACAGATTCACATGATTAAACTTGCATTGGGAAGTGCTCATCAATCCATTTACAACAATATATGATATGTCCCAAAGCAATAAGTATTGGTAGAGATACAAGTATATCAATATAGTGACATAATTAGTTATCTTCTAAAATTAGCCTAACAGCTACTATAACAGATGACAGCTCCCATCAGGTACAAGTTTTGATCATGTGATGGAAACAGCTTGCACATAGACCATCACTCTTTTGTATATATCCTTTCGTGTCTAAGGATTAGACCTTAGACTTAACAACATTAATTATTCTTGTTGATATTACTTATCACCTATTATCATTATCTTCTTATACTGAACCTCTGAAACACCACTAAGTTCAAGTATCACAACCAGTAAGTAGCTTATTTGTGATAGGCTGTTTGAAAGCAGTGAGAAGAAGAAGAGGTAAAGAAATAGTATAAGGAGTAGTTAAAAAAGCTTCAGGTGAATATATTGGCAAGAAATACTAATATAATGGAAAGTGTGAAGGTTCTCCTAATTATGGAGACAAAGTATAAAGAGGTTCTTGAGATCTCTTCAGAAGATAGAACTAGTCTATAGCTATTGAAGAAAGTAAAATAAAAACAAATAAAGAAGAGTTATAGTGAGAAAGTAGTTAAGATAGGTAGTGAAAACACCTGTGAGAGATACATATATGCTGGGTATAAGTACTTAGTGCACCATAGCAGATAAATAATATAATTTTATTTCTTTACTATTTTAATAAATTATCTTCTCCTATAGTCACTTTCTAGCTTGTATAAGATGCATTACTATCAAATAGTAATATACCTACATAAGAAAACACCAGTAGATCCAAGAAGGCAAATATTACCTACAGTAGGATTCTGAATATTATTGAAAAAATATTTAAGAAGTTTGTTGAGAAGTACTGCAGGAATAGAAAGTCTCTCCAGGACTTAGTGGAGGGGCAAAATAAGAATACAGCCAAGTTGGCAAAAATTCAAGCTACTATTAATATAAAATAGGAACTAGTAAAGTCTACTAGAGAAAGTGAGAAGAAAGAAATTAAAGAGAGTGATGGAAAAGAGTTTACAGAGAGACCTGAAGAACTTGAGAAGGTAGTGGTAGTATGAATGTTATTTCCCATCTTCTACTAGAGTAGTAGTTACTATTAATATTACTAAGAAAACACTATGAAAAGTACATAAAGGCTAGGGTTAGATAAGAAAAAGATAAAATTACTGAGGAAAACTCTGGTAAAAGTGCATAGAAACTAGATTTGAACTTATAGTAGTGTAATTTAAACAAATAAAGAGAACTTGATTTGATGGAATCCATAATATGGAAATCAAATATTAAGTTTATAGTATAAATGAGTTTAGTAGCAGAAAGCTACTCAAATCTGTCTTTAGTATTTTCATAACCTAGTTAAATAACCTTATGGAGAAGCTTGCAAGCCTATCAGCAGTTGATTTTGAAGTCTATTATCTGTAAGATTTCATACTCAGGTTTTCCATCAATGATTACCAGTATTGGAGTTTTCTTGGAGAAGGTATTGAAAGTGACTGGTTCAAGCATTAAGATATGGAATACTAGATTTATAGAGTATATAGACTTTAGAAGTCAGAGGGTAAATAACAAGATACTAGGCTGGAAAATGATTTTGTAAGGTCTGAGATATTTTTCAGAAAGCTTCTTAAAGAGCCAAATAGTCCTAAAGAATTAAGCCTTAACAAAGATTTTATCACCTACTTTGAAATATATAGAGGAATATTGTATATTAGTAGACTTCTGATGGCACTATTATTGAGCTACAGTAATTTCAGTCTTAAGTATACTTTGCAATTCATTGAGATTAACTGAAAAGTTACAGACTTAGGAGGAAGTATTATCACATTTAAAGTGTACCAAAATGTTCAGATAATAGCCCTTATTAGCAAAGAATAGAAAAACACTAGTAGTAGCACAGGAAGTATTATTGTAAGGAAACTCTATAAGTAATAGAAGTTTGGACTAGTTGTCTTACTAATAAGGTACTACTTTAGAGTCTGGTTTGTGTGTTCTGTTTGTTCATGACCTTTAGGATGGTATTCTGAAGTAAAGTAAAGCCACATATCAAGAGCAGTACCTAATAAATAGAAAATTTTCAACATAAACTCCAAGTTTTGGTTAGAGATAACATGAGTGTCAGGCACAGTTCACACTAGGGTGGAAGTCTGCAGAATGGACTCGGAGATAAGCAGACTTGTAGAATAACCTTGGCTTCAGCTTATGTGCTGCGCCATCTGTCTGCCGTATGGTCACAACTTTGGATATTGGGAAGAAGTCCAAGATAGGAGTGAGTGCTGATTGGTATGTCACCATTGAACACCAGAGATTGAGTTCAATAAGAGATTATCTTTGTCGATTATCAAACTAGTGAATTACTGTGTAACTACTAGTCTTATATACAAACAGAAAGTATAGGAGATGCTTGGGGTTTCAGTGGTAAAACCCCTATTACCCTGAGCGGAGGTTTTAGTGTTGAGACACTGACAGGAGTAACTCTGTCATGGAAGACCGAGTGGAATAGGAGTATCTCCACCATAGAAGACAGAATACCCAGATGGTTGCAGTACTGCCATGAGACATGTTGTGAGAAATGAGGCCATTATGGAAGGCAGGCTTGTATGATTTGGAGGTTGTTTTACTGTGGGGACATTATTTCCAGATGGGTGGACTTGCATATGACAATGAGATAGAATGCTGTGTAATGATGTTATAAGTAGGGATGAAGATTACTTGCTTAGTAAGCCAGTCAATAATGGTCAGGATAGTATCAAACCTGGAGAATAATGGGAATTTCTTGATATAATTCATGAAAATGGAATTCCACAAACATTTGGGGATGGAAAACTACTTAAGAAATCTATAAGGCTTGTAATGCTAAGGTTTGAATTATATACAAGTGACACAAGACTTGCAGAATTGTTGTACATTAGCATAGAAGCTTAGCTAAGAATATCCATAGCAAACTAATTTCAGTATTTTATTTTGACCAAAATAGCTGGCTAGAATATAATTATGATTATACTCTAGAATATATATACAAAGGTTGCTAGAAAATAGTATATAGATTTTATCATTGAGAAGAAGAAGACTAGCAGAGTTTATAGACCAGTAGTCTTCTACAGGGATGTGTTTTGCAGTAGTAGAGTTACTAGGAAGCACCAAACAAATGTTTTAGTACAGAGTATTAAGATTAACAACTATAGCTAATTGAAGCAAGAAAAAGAGAAGAACTGTTGTTTTCTTCAGAAAGTTAAAAGCATTATAGTAGAAATTGTCAAACTTCCAAGGAATGTTCTTCTGTATGAGGCAGATTAGTAGAATGATAATATCTAAGTGTTATAAACTTAAAACTAGAGTTAAGTTAGAAAAACAACCTTGGATTGGGTTGATCATAAGAGAACTCAAAAGAGAACTCTGTACAGGATTGTCTAGTTTATATGCCTAGACTGATAGTCCATTCTACACTACAATTAGCCTACCCTAAATGCCCATATATCTACCTTAAGGTTAATATATGTTAAATATGCTATAGTAATATTACTCTTTTCTAGATCCTTCTATGATGTTCTATGTGACTGTAACTGTGACCATGTGACATATGTGTGACAATGTGTCACATTAAACCCTAACCCCAGGTCCCAAAATAGAAATGAGAAAGAAATTGAAAACAATTAAAAGTTTACCATCTTTAACTCTAATATTGAGTAGTTGAGAAGATAAAATTTTGCAAAATCTAAGAAGAACTAAATGTCCTTGACTTTCTTGGATTCTGGCTAATCTTGGATAATCTTTACTTTGTTGTTGAATATAGTAAGTCTGAAAGGAGAAAAAATGTATTTCAGATACTTTACATACTTAGAATAAAACTTGTACTTTTTAGCTTTGGCATAAAGGCTAGTTTTGCAGAATTGTTTGAATATCTCTTTGATATTCCAGTAGTATATAGACATATCATTCAAGTAAATAAGTATATTATCAAGATAGACTGTGTTATAAACATCTTGAAGATTAGAAAATATGTTGTTCATAAATCATTGGAAGACTATAGGGGTATTAGTAAGGCCAAATAGTATATATAGGCCACTTGAATGATCCATAATCTTAGTATACACTTGGGCTTTGTAAAGTAAGTGTCACAAACTTCATTTAGCTTGTATTTCCACAACTAGTGAACTGATTTTCACAAACTAAGTTACACTGAAAAGCCCCAAATGAAGGCTATCCACATACATGTGAAATGTACAAAAGCAACAACAAACAACCAAGATATCAGGCCATCAGTAAATGTAAAAGCTTTATTTAATGATATCTTATGAATAGCTAGAAGTCATTAGTAACTGTAAAATATTTGTTTGCTAATATCTCATGAATGACTAGACAGATTCGCATAATAAAACTTGTGTTGGAAAGTGCTCATCAATCTGTTTCTGATAATATATGGTATATTTCATAGTAATAAGTATTCATAGAGATACAAGCATATCAATATAGTAACATAATTAGTTACTTTCTAAAATTAGCCTGACAGCTGCTATCAGGTACAAGTTTTGATCATGTGATAGAAACAGCTTGCATACAGACCATTACTCTTTTGTATATATACCTTTATATCTGAAGATTAGATCTTAGACTTAACAATATCATTTATTATTCATTAATTTACATTAATTATTTCTGTTGATACTACTTATCACCTATTATTATTATCTCCTTATACTGAACCTCTGAAACACTGTTAAGTTCAACTATCACAACTAGTGAGTAGCTCATTTTGTGATAGTAAGTTCAGTAGATTAGAGATTAGTAGAAGTAGATAACAATTCTTTTTGGTAATATAGTTAAGACTGTGGAAGTTAATATAAAAGTACAGTAATTCATCCTTCTTCTTAACAAAAATAACTGGATGTCAAGATACTATTAAGAGGATAAAGTTAGAATGGAACAGATCTTGCTTTAAGTAGATATCTATGATCAGTTGTACAGAAAGAGGTCATATTAAGTATGAAAATTTATTTAGGAATGGATATGATATCTAAAAGATTAGGCAAAGTATCTAGGTTATAGATTAAAATTGATGGCTTATTTATAGATATATAACATGGTCTTGGATGATGATCTTGGCCTTAACTTATATATTATACCCACTGTCTATTATGTGGTCATAATTTCAGATGACAAAATATTAGAGAGAAGTGAGAGAAGATTTTAGTTGGTTTTAGTTAGAGTCTTAGCTAAAGAAGTAAAAGATGGTTCTTAGTCAGAGCTTAGTCAATTTTCAGACTGAATATTACAGATTATCTACTTAGTCTTAAATACTAAGTTTATAGTTGGAACTGTGGCTAGAAAAAATAGTAGTATAGAGAATAACTAAGGAGATAGTTTCTATTAGACAATAAGTTACTAGGAGATAAAACATGAGAGACTGATCTGTGCATAAACAAATATGAATAAGGAAATACATCTAGGCATAGCTAGAGTCCTAACTAGAAGTTAGGAAACAGATATCTTGAATGTCTTAAAAGTTAGTCTATAATACTAGAATACTATGTAAAAAGAAATTTGGTTAGATAAAACCTATATTAAGATTTTCCTCAATAAATATTTTCAGAGCTTCTTGTTTGGATTATTATACATAGTTTATACTGGAAGGCAAAAGTTTACAGGGTTGGCTTAGAAATATACTAAGTATAAAAACCTTATACAAAGTGTGTAATATATTACAATAAATACCTTATATTTCACAAGTGGTTTGCTTATAGACAACAGGTGTTGTAATTTCTTCTATATAACTCAATAATTAGCTGTATCATATGTCTTCCTCATATATGATCAGTTAGTGCCTCATATAATAGTCAAGGCCACTTCATGTTTTTCTCATTCTCACCTTATGTATTTCTCATGATCTCTAGGTATATATAGCTGTAGATACTAATTTTTATCCTTATACTTTACCAATTGATCATTTTCTCTTCTATCTACTCAAGTCTTGTCTAAGTTGCAACCTGAGCTAAGCTTAAGGTCATAATAGTAGGCTTCTCAAAATAACCTTGACTTTAGCTTATATACTGCACTATTTGTCTACCATATAGTTGCAACTCTAAGTAATAGAACAAAGTCTGAAAGAAGTGGGTACTGATGATAGTATGTTGCTAATATATACAAGTATAATATAAAAAAGAAACCCAGGGGTTTCAGAGTACAGCAGTGAGCAATAAGATACTAAAAGAAGTTGAATAGGAAAATCAGAAAAACTTCACCATAAAAGACTATGTTGGATAAGAGTACTTCTGTTATAAAAAACCAAGTACTTGAGAAATTTGGAATTGATTATAATATTGTTGTGGGGAATATGTTGTAGAAATAAGACTATCATGAAAGACAGGTTTTTAGTAGGTTTAAAAGTAGATAATATCAACCAGAGATTGCACATCTTCTTTTAGATTGGTCTTAAGGTTATAAAAATAATGAGAAGTAAGTATTTCAGCTTTGGATTTGCTAAAGATGTTAGCAAATTAGTAATATTTGGGGAGAATGTTATAAAAGTTAGAAAAAGTCTCTATAAGATATATGAAGCTTATCTGAATATCCAAAGAGTGAAGACAGAGTTGAAACTTGTTAGAGTTTAGAAGTTTTGATGTATATAAGAAAGCTACAGCACTAATAGTGATGTTTGGTTGCTTGGAGATAAATATAGAATGTTATGACTTAAAACTCAGTGATAAGTTAAAAAAGGAATCTTGTATAAGGTTTATGTAAGAAAACTCAATAGAGTTCCTAATACTAAGTATCTACCTTATATATAATAGGCTAGTAGTTCATACTACACAAAATCTAACCTATCTTAAAGGCTATGTATTATTTATAAGATCAATATATAATAAATATACTGTATAATATTATTGCTCTAAAACCTTTTATATAATATATGATTATGTGACTATAACTATGACATTTGTAATATTTGTGACATTATGCTATTATCCTAAATTTAAGTTTAAAAAATAAAAATAAAAATGAAGAAAAACAAAGTTTACTGTTTTCAATTCTGATATTATTCTCTCTCTCTTCAAGGTTTTTTCTAAAGAAACTAACTTCCATTTTTGCCAGTTCCTCTCCAAATTTCTTAAATATTCCTTCTCAAATTTTTCATTATCCTATTTATACAACATTGTTGCTATATAATTTTCTAGTAACTTTCCTCTTCTAAAGTCTTATTTTTCTGCAATCTCTAACTTTTCTTGTTTTTTAATCTTTGTGATTAACCTTTTCTTGAATTCTGTTACTGTCTCTTTTGCATTTTCCAAGTCCTTCTCTTCCTTCTATTTCTGCTGTAAATTTCTTTCATTATACCAAGTACTTTACTACTTCTCTTATTTTTCTTTTGTTTAATATTTTGTCTACTTCATATTCTTCAAATCTATTTACTTTTACTAATTCTATTTCTTTTACTTTTTGCCTCTTAATTTGTTTTCTATATCTGACTACTTAAATGATATTCATAACTAGATGAATTCTTATTGAAGTTGGCAGTCTTAGTTTGATCATATTTGTTAGAATAGAAGATAGTAGACTTTAATTATTTTTGTTTTATTTTTATTTTTATTTTTATTTTGCTTTTATTTTATCTTTGGACTTAGGGTTAGGAGTAATATGATGTCACAAATTGTCACACATCAGTCACAATCACATAATTTAGAGTAGATTAGGTTAGTATAACACAAACTATAAGCCAAATATATAAGATAGATACTTTGTAACTAGAACTTTATCAAGTTATCTTTTGACCTTATGCAGAGTCTTAAGTCATAACAATATTATTAGATATTATTTTTTCAATAATATATAGACTAATAGATTAGTTTACTAGTTTCTTTGCTAACCTCTCTTTGAATACTAAATATTTTGTACTTAATATCATCCTATCATCTTTTTTTTATTCCTCAACTTCTTTTCTTTTCTTTTCTGCTTGTTGTTTCATCTCCTTTTATGCTTTTTTTAGTACTGCTTTTACTTCTTTCTATATCTTTTTTTATTTATTTATTTTAAGATCAACAATTTATTACATAGTATATAGTAGTAGGCTATGGTAACCATACAGTGTAATTACTTAAATAAAAGAAAGAAGAAAAAAAAGAAAAAGTAGAAAAATAGGAGATATAAAATTATATTAGATAGAGAGTCTAGTACCATAAATAACTAATATTATATAATGCCTTCTTAAAAGCAAAAAGCTCCTGGATCAAACTTAAGAAACATGAGAATATTTTTGAGAGACTTTCATTTAAGATTTTATATACTAAATATACTTATATAGAATATATGATCTTGTCTCAATAAAAGAGTTACTATATGGACATCTAGATGAATTGTTGGGGAAGAACCTTAGCCTATATTTGCCAATAAAAGCATGATTAGTAATCAATCTGGTGATACATACACACAATAAGTTGGAAAGACTAAAATGTTTCAGCTAAGCTCTGTCTTTAAAGTAGATTGGATGAATAGGTTAATTGATATTGTCATTTAAATCAAGAAAGTGTTTCCCCTTATAGTTGGATACTTGAAAATACATCTGTTACTTTCTAACAATGACATTGTATTCTTGTTCCTTACTGAACTTCCATGATGTTTTGTCAGGTAGAATGGGATCTATCCTGTGAAATTTTGACTTCTTATCAACTAATAGATATAGTGGCCATTTATTATTACTAGGACAGTTCTAGAATAAAATAAAGTTGCTATTGTTCTTGTTAAAGAGCTTTCTTAAATTGCTAGATATGGCAATAGACTGTAGTTGATAAGAATGTATGAATATGTCAAAAATATATTTGGCAGCATGAATAGAGTCTGTGATAATGACAATATGAGAAATATCTTGTATTTGGGATACTTGACTGATGTCATATCTCATAACAAAAAGTTTAGCTTTTGTTAATGAGATGTTCATTGTATGATGAACAGTTTTCACAATAATTTTATGTTCTCTCTAGATGTGTGATATTGAGGTAATGATATTGTTTTTGATACTTGCATCAGAAATAATAAGTATGGTACCTTGGTTGTTATGTAAGCTCTCATATATGTTCTCAAGTTTATTTTGTTGAGTAATTTTTGTATTAGCATCTTTACAATTAGCTAAGTGAAGTGGAAAACAATCAGTAAAAGTGTCTATAAGATGAAAACCAGAATAAAGTTCTTGATTCAAACTATCAAAAATAGAAAAGAATACTATTCAAAAAATTGTTGGTGTCTACTATGAGACTTTTGATCTTTACATGTTATTTGGGGGTGAGATAACAAGTAGTTATGTGATGAAGAGTAGCCTTCTTGAAATGATGTTTATTTAAGAGAGAAATTATTGTATATTGCTTGGGAAGAGACATTATCTAAAGATAATATCAGCCACTAATTTTGTTGAGATGGAAGTGAATAGAGATAAGACCAGCAATAGCCTCAACTTCCTATGAAGGTAATATGCAAAATGCTTCTGTAATCCATAAGATTACTTTTCTCTGCATTTTCTTTAATTCTTTGAAAGGCTAATATAATAGTACTTCTTTGAAATATCAAAGCTGGAATCTATATAGAGTAATAGATAAAATACATGTTCTGTATAGGAAATGTTTATATATTAGAGATATCAGACTGAAATTTGGACTAAGTTTCTTTTAATTTTCTTCTTCTTTCTTTTAGTTTCTACTCTGGGAACTGGGGCTAGGGTCTAGCATAACATAACAGTCACACCATCACATGTTATATGTTACAGTAACAATAACAGTAACAGATTATGTAATAGCAAGGAAAAAACATAGAAGGTTCTGGAAGAATGATGTTATATAGTGTGTTTAACACATATAGTCATTTAAGGTAGGCTAAAGTAGTAGTAGCATAGACTATATGATTTTAGTATATAAGGTAAACAATCCTGTACAGAGTTTTCCATTGAGTTCTCTTATATAACTTTATACAAGATTTCTTTTCCTAACCTACTCTAAGGTTTTGAGATTGTAATAGAAGAGTACTCTTGTCAAATTGCCTAATACCTTTATACTCTTGATGGTAAATAAGGCTCTATTGGTATAATAACAAATATGGTGCTGAAAAGAGAGTTTTTTTATTAAAGAAAAACTCTAGATATTGCTATATGTTTTTTGATCTGAGTATAGCACCTCTTATAGAACTCATATCTAGTGGAAAAGGATTAATATTTTTTGTTAATCTAGAGAAATGAAAAACCTCTGATTTGTCATGTTCAATAGTAAGACTGAATTAGTTAAAAAGAGAAGAAATGATGTTATAACTATAAAAAAGGTTTGTATTTGATTTTTCATAAATTTTTTTCTAAGAAATAAAAAGACTATCATTGACTAATAAAAGAAACCAAACTGGAATAGAAATAGAAAAATTTTTAGTTCTTTTTTATATGTGAAAAATAGAGGCAATAAAAGGGCTGAAAAAATGAGATAAATATTGCTTCTTTCTCTTTTATCATTATCTTATATAGTAGTATGTTAGAAATGCAAAAATTAAACTCTATTTTATTTTTATTTTCTCCTTTGTTTCTCTCAGTCTATTCTATTTTTAGAACTGGTGTTAGAAATCAGTGGGATGTCATAGGTTATGGTTACACTGTTATATAGTTACATGTTATAATGAAAAATAGTAGAAGGTTTTGGAAGAAATAACATCATACTATATATTATATACATAGTGGTCTTAAAATAGATATATAGTCATTTAGGATAGGCTAAAGTAGTAGTACACAGACCAGTAGTCTAAGGTATATAAGATAGACAATCTTATACAGAGTTCTCTATTGAGTTCTTTTGTAATTACCCAATTTAAGGTTACTTCTTGACTTTAACACTTAAGTCTTGAATCATAATATAGTGCCCAATAGAGAACTAGCAAATACATTGTTTCCTTTTATTATAAATCTTTAAAGCAGTTTATAAGAAATAACTAATATAATATAAGTAATCAACAAATAGATATAGAAGTTGATACTCCTAGAGGTTAGTTGATGTTGGCTAACTCTAAAAAGTCATTAATATACTCTAATGCTTCATCTATAGTATATGCTAATAAAGTTCAAGCATTAGCCAACTGTCTAACATAGACTGAATAAGTAGAAAACTCAGAACTTCAAAGCTCTAGTCCCATTCTTTCCTATACAACAGTAAGGAAAGAAATGAATGATACTAACATGACACCAGTAGTTAAGGCAATTGATCCTCATGTTGTCAATATATATACTTGTTCAGAACAGACAATACTAGATATTATCAACAACATTGAATCTTCTGTCATCTTATATTTGGCAAATCAACCTACAGACCCACAATTGTAGAATAGCAGTTTTTGTTTTATTTTTCCTTTTAGAATGAATTGTTGTAGCAACTACTAACTAAAAGACTAATAGCAATACAAATAATAAATCTCAAGACAAATATTAAGTGAGGATCACAAGAAAACTCAACAAGAAGTCCCCAATGTATTGCTATCCTATTTATACAATAGATACATGGTCCATGCTAATAATAAATAATCCTACCCTAATATCCATACATTGTCAATAAGTATATCATGTATATACTATAAGGTGAATATGCCATATATATGCACCTTGTCATCATTCTTCTAGTTCTTTCTTCCAAAGTCTAAGGCTATGACCTCACATCATGTGATATGTCATATGATTACAGTTATATGTTTTCTTTATTGTCACAGAAAATCAAAAGAAAAAGAAAAATCAAAAGAAAAGAAATATTAAATCAAGAAAAATAGATAAAAGAAAAGAAAAATGTTAGTGTCCAAGCACACTATAACATCTTAAAAGGTAATGCAAAAAACATTACATATTCTCTCTACAAATTAGCATTATTTATTAAACAAAAAAGACTAGAAAACAAGACTGCTGAGAACATCTTTCAGATTTCTGAATTTGCCTTTGTGATGTGAGAATTCTTGTTTATAATCTATAAAACAGGCTAGGACAAACTAATAGCTAACAAAAATAACAGATGTTTCAGGTAATATGTCTTAGTACAGTTCAACAAGTCTTCCCTAAGTAATGTTTCTTCTAAGAAACAAACTAAGAGAAAGCAAGCAGACATTTCAAAGATTCCTTCTCCTATCCTACCTAGACCTAGTAAGAGTATCTTGGAGAAATCTAAATATTTCAAGAGTAATCAAGCTTTCAAATTAAACTCTTTGTTAAATATCAAATTATATGTGAAAGCATCCTTGAGCAATATAAATAACATTATCAAAATAAGGAATGTATTTCTAAAACTCTCTCCAAACAAAGTTTCAGAAATTTATAATATCATGTCTAATTTAAACTAGAGAAGTAAACCCAAAGTGAACATGACTATTAAAAGACTATCTAAGCTACAGATTATAATTCTTATAAGCTTGAACAATGTACATAGAGTCATGGAATAATCCAATGTATACATATCAAATATTAATTGCTCACTGAAAGGTATTAAATCAGAAATTTGTGCTAATTTTATTTGTTCCAACAATAGAGAAATTATCATTACAACAAATAAAGTAATATCTGCTTCAAACATGAATACTATTGAAAAATATATAAAGAACTTGAATGATGTGGATTCAAATGAAGCTACAAGCCCTAAGCTCCTTCAATCTAAACCATACCTCACTTCATCAAAAATACTAATCTTCCTATTACTGTAAACATTATAGAAACAGTGATTAAAATTGCTCACATATTTGAAGACACCATTCTTGCATCATGTTACTAAATCATCAAAGCTTCTCCCAAATCTATTCTGACTATGATTTGGGTTGATATTTGGGACTTCCAAAGTGGTTCCAAAGCAAAAAACCTTATTAACAGATGCTTTAATATCAGATGTCACATTGTGACTATTTGAGAAACAAATATAAATTCAGGCATCTCTTAATGCAAGAATTGCTGGAAATGGGGATATATGACTTTTATATATCATACTTATGAATCTAAATGGATCTAAATCCATCAAATATAATAGACCCTATAAAGTTAAACATTATAAAGAGATGATGTGGTGTTATAAGGCAAATTTCAAAACTAACCCTCTAAACTTGAGACTAATAAAGACAAATTGTGTCCTCACACTTTCAAGTATATTAATTGCAAAGAGAAACACTAAGTGGATAGTAATATATGCCCTTTCTAGAGACATCATCTCAATAAACAGTGGCATTCTAAGAAGTATCAAGAGCTCTGTGAAGAAAGAAGCAAATTAATTTACTCAGTTGTAGGTGGGGCAAGTCAATAATTTTAAAAAATTTAAAAATATTTTCTCAAAACATTTGAAAAGAGAAATAACAGTAAAGATTGGATTAGAGAGAATTAATATACAGAAGGAAGTGACAGTAGAGATGTTAGATAGTGGTGTGACAAAGCTAGTCATGAGTTCAGAGCTCACCAGGCTGATATTATCAAAATAACAAAAACTTTGACATTATATTTATTCAGAAACCTCTATGATCTATTATTTAGACTATTTCAAGCTTAGTATCTGAAGAAGGCAAAGAAAATGTAAATGTTCTCAATCATTCTTCATGAATCATATTTGCAAGACAATTAGTCAACAGTAACAAACATCCAAGGATTTTCACCTATATCAATTTAAGGATTATTCATTTATAATTTTCTCTTAGATAGATCTTATTCATTTCCTTCTTCAATAGTAGCATCATTTATTTTACTATCAATGTTTATTCAGATGACTAACAAATGGCCTTGAAGTATCTAAAGAATACAGAGATAAATTTGAATAATATGCTGACACCCTTGGAGAGATTGCTATTTCTTTCAATCTAGAACTATCTACACCTATTATATAAGTTCCAATGAGATATATAGACAATCCTAGAGATTTCAACTTGGTTATCAATTTAATGTTTCTTTGGACAAATTCAATACTCACACAATCTTACTGAACTGATGAAGTCCTTCTGACCATGCTCTTTTATCAGTCAATATCATTATTAGAAAAGAATTTATTCAAGACAAAAGACAAACAATTATCAAGAATAGCAAAGAAAAGATAGAATTTGTCAATGAGCTTAAGAGTAGATTGAAATACATTGGCATGGCCAATATTCCAGACTATGAAAAAATAATACAAGAATTCATGTCAATTACAGATAAACTCTGAATTAAGTATTCAAAATATATCAATGTTACTAAATACTTTAAAACATAGTGGAATGAAGAGTGTAGCAGGGATTTGTCTGCATATCATACCTCCAGATCAAGATCAGACTGAAGTAAATTCAAGAAAATAGTTAAAAGAACCAAAAGAATCTTCTTCAATGAAAAAAATCCAAGAAATTGCAACAAGAAATAAAAGACCATGAGATCTCATAAATTGGGTCAAACAATCAAAGTTACCAGCCAAAGAAGTCATCAAATTCAACAGACATTCATGTATTGAACTCAGGGATCTTTAGCAAGCTCTTCATCTTACATTCAACTTAGCTCAAGATTGATACATTAACTTTCAACTACTTAATGAAATCACTTCACAGCCTTGATCCAAGTAGCCACCATTTTTTAAAGCTGAGATTACTGATACTATTAAAAAAATACAGTAGTTCATCCACTCTAGGACCTGACCATATCTCCTGGAATTATCTCAAGATTTTGGTAAATAACTCTAGATATATTACAAATTTTGTCAACATAGCCAATTCATGTATCAATCTTGGCCATTGGCTATTGTATTTCAAGAAATCAACACTGATCATTATTCCCAAACCAAATAAACCAGTATATAACTCTCTCAAAACATTCTGGCCTATTGTTCTTCTTAATGCACTAGGAAAACTTATAGAGAAAGCCATTGGAGAAAGACTACAAATTTATTCCATTGCTTCAAATTTTGTTCACCTAAACTAATTAGGAGGCATTGAACAATAGTCCACTCTTAATGCTAGAACATATCTTATCTATCTAATACACACAGAGTCAATAAAAGATCTATATATAAGCATGTTAGCTTTTGATATAGTATAGTTCTTTCTATTACTCAATTACCAACTTCTCCTATTGATATTGAACAAAGCTGATTTCAATCTAAGAATTTCTACTTTCTTTTCTAATTATTCAATTAACAGACAAACTTAATATGTTTGAAACAATTTTGTCTCTTCTTTTTTTAGGACAAATGGAAGTATAGGACAAGGTTCAGCTCTTTTCTCTATTCTATTGGGCATTATATATTACCTTATCTTTCATATTTTTGAGAAAAGAACTAATAGTCTTTTATCTCTTTTTTTTTGTTAATGATAATCTCTTTATTTTCCAGAGAAAAAGTTATAAAAAATCAAATACAAACCTATTTTGTAGTTATAGCATTATTTTTTCTCTTTATGAACAATTTTGTCTTATGATTGAACATAACAAATCTAAAGTCTTCTACTTTTCCAGAATAATGAAAAATTATAAACCTTCTTCTTTAGATCTTAGGCCTTTAGGAAGATATCTTTTGTAATCTAAAGATAATTGAAAATACTTAAAATTCATTTTTGACAGAATATTAACTTTCCATCAATACATTCATTTTTATGCCAACAAAGTCCTATCCATTATTAAGAATATAAAGATGTTAGAAAATTCCACCAGAAGGCTGTTGCTTATACATAAATGACTACTTTACAAAATATGCATTATATCCATTACACTTTATGGCTTCCAGCTATAGTACTACAAGAAAGTGCTTCTCTTTTATCTTCTTAAAGAATTAAAGAAAATACAATGAAGAGTAGTGTTGTGGATTACTAGTGTTTTTCACACTTTATCTTCATAGGGAATTGAAGTATTAGGAAGTTTAATTCTTATTCACTTTTATCTCAACAAAATCAGTAGGAGACATCATCTGAGAGTTATATCTCTACCTCAACAATATACTCTCAATTTTCTGTTAGATGAATATCACTTAAAGAAGGCCAAACCTCATTGATTATTAGTAGCTCTTCTTATACAAAAACAATGGTCAAAAATCAAGAGTTTAATAGTGGACTCTAACAATTGTTTAAATGAAGTTTTCTCTTCCTTTGACAGACTTTACAAAGAACTTTCTCTGAGTTTTCACTTAAAAGATATATTTCCTGATCATTTTTTTCCATCTAGTAAATCATGAGAGTACAGAAGCCAAGACTGCTTACCAAAAAAGTTTGATAAAATCTTTGATAATTCCATTTTAAACCCAAACACTGTTATAGTCATATCTAATGTCATTATTATAAATAATGTTGCTACTTCAATTTCATATATATGTAATGGTCAGAATATTATTGCAAAAACAATTCATCATATTATGAATGTCATATCTACTGAAGTGGAACTTTTTGCCATTAGAAGTAGAATTAATCAAGCTGTTAAAGTTCCAAACATTGAACAAATTATTGTCATTACAGATACCATTCCAGCTGTAAGACAATATTTTGATTTGTCTACCATTCTTATCAACTATACTCCATTACTATATCTTAAGACCTTAGAGCCTTCTTTAACAAGAACTCTAATAATTCTATTTTGTTTTGGAATTGCCCTAGCAGCAATAAATGGCCTCCTAATTTAGCAGTTAACAAGAAGACTAAACAGCTTAAGAAAAATCCTATTTTTCTATGCAAATCTTCCTGGGAATTTAACAAAAACAAAGAATGTGATTTAATTCTGAAGAACTGGTAAATAACTTTTCAAGCATTGGATTACAAGGAAAAGAACTTTCTAGACTTAAATGATGATGACAACTTACTCACCAGACTCACTTACTTTAAGGGGGGGACACTTGACTTAAACACTTTGGACACTCTAATATGTTGTATGTATATGCTGTCAGAGCTATCACAAATCATACTCCAATTAGCAAATATTATCTCAGGTTTTTTCCCAAGAAATTCTTCACTTGTCTATGTGGAGACTATCTAATCAAAACTAGAAATCATATCATGTATGGCTGTAGGCATTATAAGAAGTACTGAAATTCTCAAAGAGATTTATTGAAAGATATCATTGCATTTCTTGAGTTCAATCCAGGAGTATTTTCCTTTTATGAAGGTATCACTTAACAGCAGCTTTACTGTTATCCTCTTGTGTTAGTAATATTATTACTTATCTTTTCCCTCTTTCTTTTCTCTTTTCTTTTCTTTCTTTCTTTTGTTATTTAAGTAGCTACATTATAGATATCATGATCTATCACCATATCCTATATAATAAATAGTTCATCTTAAAAAAATGGGAGAGAGAGCAGATCTCTGACTAAAACTGACATTGGCTCTAAAGAATAGAGGTGTGAAATAGTTCCAAATGTATTAAGTCTGTCTGTTAATTAAATAACTAGAGAAAATCCAGGAAATTTTCAAATCAAAGCCCACTTTGTTCAGAAACATTGAAAGAAGTTGATGATTTAAGAAAGGAAAAAACTACATAATATCAAACACCAGAGTGCTAGTGTAAAGGTCCTTCACCCATCCTATTCTTATGAGATGAGTTAAGAAAATATCAGTATCTATTGTTAAATGTTGCTTGATGCCTCCCAATTGGTTCAGATGAATGAAGTTTGAAGCAATAGAGTGAACTTGTAGTTTATTGTTTATCACTTTTTTGATTAGCTTTCCTAGCATATTAAGAAGAAAAATGAGACAAAAGACTTTGGGGATGTTATACAAAGATTTGTTAGACTTTGGAATAATGATAAGTGATGACTTTTTGAAGTGTGATGACTAATAGCTGAGGCTAATACAAGAATTCACTATGTTAACAATATTAGTACTACACTTAGTATTATCTAACACCACTTTAAGGTAATTCCAAGAAATATGATTGGGACCTAGAATGGATGAATTGCTACACTTATTAATAGCATTGTTGAATTCTGCTCTAGAGAATAGAGGCTATTCTACTTGTTAATATGAAGGAATTTTGTCAAGAAGTTGTATATTGATAGGCTGATCTTGGGCTAAATTGTAGGATTGATGTAGTACTTGCTACAAATTGTCCAGATTGTTGTATAGAAGTCCATTGTATTTGATGGCTTCTGTAGCTGGTAATTTTTGTTTCTTGACCTAATTCATAAGTTCTTATGATCTCTTGTTAGTTGAAGTGATTTCTTGAATTCTATTATCAAAAAAGACTCTTTTAGTCATTCTTACCAACTTTTTGTAATTAATCCAGTCTATCTTCCTTCTAAATGTTTGATATATTTATTTCAAAGATCTTCTACAATAGTAGCAAATTCCTAAGTTACATGTTCAAGCATATTACAGCTAATAATATTAGTTATATCTATAATGCTTATTCTGTTCCTAAGCTTATTGATGAATTTTTTTTCTTCTTTGCTATTTCTAACAATAGACTGTTTTCTCTCTTAAATGAATTCTTCTTCAATAATGATAAATATCAATAAGAGAGTGTGATCAGAAAGACTTCATAAATCTGGTGAAATTTAATGATTGTTGAATTCCTCTGATTTTTCTTAGAGAAACATTAAGTCTAGTACTGAATTTGAATCTTGAGAATTATCTGTATATCAAGTAGATACTAGCTTGATAGGCATTGATAATTCTAAATTAAGACTGTCAGCTACTTCTTGAAGTATATCTGCATATGTTAAGTAATAAGAATATAAAGAATCCCAATTATTATCTCTGATATTAAAGTCCACTATTATAATTAAGACATTGTTCAAATTTACCTCAGTATCTTTTAAATACTTTAAGACAGTCTGCTGATCATCTGAATAAATGTTAATAAAACACATAATACTATAATTGAAAAATAAAATAAGATTGATATTCCAATATGTTACAAACTTTATTCAGCTTGTATCTCTATAACCAGTAGATTGATTTTCACAAACTAAGTTGTGATAGAAAGCCACAAATAAGGGCTATTCATATATATGTAGGATGTACAAAAGCAACAATAAACAACCAAGATATCAGGCCATCAGTAAATGTAAAAGCTTTATTAGCTGATATCTTATAAATAGCTAAACAGATTTGTACAATTAAACTTGCATTGGAAAGTACTTATTAAATGGTTTCTAATGATATATGATATATCTCATAGTAATAAGTATTTATAGAGATACAAGCATATCAATATAGTGATATAATTAGTTACCTTCTAAAATTAGTCTGATATCTGCTATGACAGATGACAACTTCTATCAGATATGAGTTTTGATCATGTGATGGAGACAGCTTACATATAGACCATTACTGTTTTGTATAAATACTTTTGTATTTGAGAATTAGACTTTAGACTTAATAATATCAATCCTTATTCTTTACCATCAATCTTTATTATTATTGTCATTATTATTCAACTTTTGAATTACTCCTAAACCTCTGAGAAATTCAGTATCACAAATAAGTAAGTAGTTCATTTTATGATACAATAATTAAAAATATCTTTTCTTAATAAAAAACACAACTTAATCAACTTAATATTCATATAGGTAATAAATCTTGGATAATCATTACTTTTTAGATACGAAACTTGGAATTTGATAGATAATTGACTAAGAGGATTTTTGAATATCAAAATTTTTATTGTTTTCTAAAATTATATCAGTAAGAAGTTTGTTCTTATGAATATCTTGTGAGAAAAGTTTAAGAAATTTTATAATCATTGTTTATTTCTGCTTACAAATAATAAGTTAGCTTTGATTTCTTAAAGCTTTTGAGACTTCTTAGCATGCCACTTCCTATTAAACCTATACTTCCAAAATAGACAACTATTATTATCTGCTTGGTATTTGTACTTGCAATTGATGTACTTGGATGAATATATATAAAATTCTTCTTTTTTGTTTTAAAGGTGAGAGGATTTGTTTTCAAGTTTGTCTTATAACATTACATTATTTCTCTGTAATGTGTAATTTTATAGAAACTATTATATTTCTGATATTTGGAATTGTGTATATAGCAAGCAAAAATAGTATAATCCCACTTCTAACAATTTTTATATTAAGGAATGCCAGAGTTTATGTTGGTTTCTTTAATAATAGCAATATGATAATCTATATTGAAACATCTGTTAATAAGACATTTTACTTTCATACTATTTGGAGAATCCCAAATGTTAACCTATATAACAGCCATGTTAGATTTAGAAAATACCTTAATGATGTGTAAACAAGATGCTAAGACTATGTTGTTAAAACTTTGATTATCTCTTCTATTATATCAGAAGTAATAGACAAGTTTATGTTTTTCAAAAAGTAGAGCACTTCTAGAATTTTGAGATTTAACTTAGATTGGGGAAGACAGAAGCTCATGACATCATTTGAGTTAATATTATCCAACTCTTTAATATGTCTCTCAACTATGTTCAAGTTAGAAGAAGCTCACTATAATTACAAGACCTTAGAGTGGGTCAAGTAAAAGAAACCTTATATTCAGATTAAACACAAGAGAACTCAATAGAGAGCTCTGTACAAACTAGTCTACCTTATATACCAAACTAGGTGGTCCATGCTAACTATTTCTTTAGCCTACCCTAAAGACCATATATTCATCTCAAGGTCAACATGTGTTCTATATGTTATATAATATTATTTTCTAGAATCTTCTACATTCTTCTATGTCACTTGTGACTTGTGACTGATGTGTGACAGCATAATCTCATTACTCTAATCCTAACCCTAGATTTAAAGAAAAAGACAAAGAAATCAAAAAAGAAAAAGAAAAGGAGTATCCAAGCTTTGTATGTCTGACAAAGCTACTGCTTTATTTTTCTGTATCTTCTTTATTCTCTCTACAAGCTCCATTATCTTTTCCATTTTTCTTTTTCTCTTGATATCTACTTCTATTCTCAATTCTCTTCCATAATTTGCCATAAATAAGGATATCTTAGTTGCTGAATATGTTTTATTGTTAACTGTAAACTCCACTATCACTAGCCATTCTGGTCAATCTTTTTGTTTATTATTTACAAAGAACCAGAGATATTGTTCCAACTCCTAATTCATTTGCTCTGTTTGCCTATCTGTTTGTAAATAAAAGAATATTGACAGCTTTGTCTTGATTCCTAACATTCTATTCAGTTCCTCCACTACAAACTATAGCCTCCTATTTAATATTACACTCTCTAGCAATCTATGCAACTTTTATACATTATCTCTAAACAACTGTACTAATCTCTTCACTGTCATTTCTTCTATTATTGTTATAAAATGTGCTATCTTAGACAACTTATCACATACTATCAAAATTACATCCTTACCTACTATTAACAGCAACCTTGTGACAAAGTCTACTGTTAGGTGTATCTAGGATCTCTTTGGTATCTTATTTACCATCAACTTCCCCACTAGTATCTCTATTCTATTCTTTATTCTCTAGTACAAATCATATCCATTCACATATTTTCTTATATCTTTTATTACTCCTATCTACTAGTAGTTCTTCATTACCAACTCTATTCCTTTCTATCTTCCTTCATGTCCAGCTGCTGGCACATTATAATATAACCAGATTATCTCTACTCTTAACTCCTTATCCTTTGGTATATATATCTTTCCTTCCTTTAATACTAATTCTCCTTCTTCCTGTTATTTGTCCTCTCTTAATATTTTAACTCCTGTCTTTTTGATCTCCTTTACTACTCTAACTACTTCCTTATTCTTTTCTCTAGCTATTTTTATTTTTTTCTATTATATTTACTTCTAGTCCTTTTATTACTACTTCTACTTAACTATAAATCCATTTCTCCTTTATTAGTTTTTGATTTTCATTGTTTTTTTATACTCCTACTTTCTAGTCCAGTCTCATACTCAGTCCATCTGCCTTTTCTATCTTTGTTCTTGATATATGTTTCAAGGTAAAATCAAATTGTGACAAATATAATACCTATTGAGCCTATTTATAATTCAACTTTTGTACTTTATAAAGTATTTTAGATTCTTATGATCTGTTCAGAGCTCAAACTTGAATTTTATACTCTCTGATAAATATCTCCAGTTTTCCAAACTCCTAATAATTACTAGCATTTTCTTATTATAGATGTTATAATTTCTTTTTGTTTTATTAAGAGATTTTGACAAGTTACCAGTCTCCACTTTCCATTTTCACATTTTATTAATAAAATCCCTTCCATTGCATAATCTAATATATCTACTTTTGTTTTCATTTTTATTTAAATCTAGTACTACTAATACTGGTTTTTTTTATAAATTTCTTCTTTAACTTTTTAAATAATTTCTCCTACTTCTCTGTCTAATCCCACTTCCAATCTTTTCTTACCAAGTCATGCAATAGTTTGGCTATGAATGGGAAATCCTTAATAAACTACCAATAGTAGTTGGCTAATCTTAAAAACTTCTATATATTCTTGATTCCTTTAAGAGTTAGCCAATCTAACACTTCTTTCATCTTCTCTTTCTCCATCTTAATTCTATTTAGTCCAATTACTACTTCTAAGAATCCTACTTTCTTAATCTTCTACTTGTATTTTTCTTGTTTTATACAAATCATTTGCTGTTAATCTTTTTATTACTTTCTCTATTACTTTATTATGTTTATTACAAATAAGATACTCACTGGTTGTGATACTTGAGCTGAATAGTGTTTCAGAGGTTCAGTATAAGGATATGATGATTGATAGATAATGAAAAGTTTTAATAAGAATAATCAACATTGTTAAGTCTAAGGTCTAGTCCTTAGACATAAAGGTATATATACAAAAGAATGATAGTCCATATGCAAGCTGTTGCTGTCACATGATCAAAACTTGTATTTGATGGGAGCTGTCATCTGTCATAGCAGCTGTCAGGCTAATTTTAGAAGGTAACTAATTATGTCACTACATTGATATGCTTGTATCTCTACAAATACTTCTTGCTTTGAGACTTATCATATATCATTGTAAATGGATTGATGAGCACTTTCTAATGCAAGTTCAATTGTGTAAATCTGTTCAGCTGTTCATGAGATATTAGCAGACAAAGCTTTTACAGCTACTGATAGTTTAATATCTCAGTCATTTGTTGTTACTTTTGTACATCCCACATATATGCAGATAGCCCCAAATGGGGCTTTATAGTGTAACTTAGTTTGTGAAAATCAGTCCACTGGTTGTGGAGATACAAGCTGAATGAAGTTTGTGACAATGTTTCTTCTTCTTCTCTATCTATACTATAATATTATCAATCAAACTTGCTACTTTTTCAGTATCAATCAAGTCCTATAAGAATCTTGTTTATCATTATTTGAAATGTTGCTAGAGAGCTTGTAAGTCCAAAGAACATTACACTTGGTTTAAATGACCCTTCTAATATTATCTTTTATGCTAAGACTTAGACTCAAGTAATAGAGCAAAAGAGAAACCTGATATAGAGTTTATGTAAGAGAATTCAATAGAGTTTCTAAGTATAATCTGTCTATCTTATATATATTGGGCTCATAGTCTATGCTATACTAATCTACCCTACCCTAAAGAATATATGTTTATCTTAAGGTCAAAATATATATTATATGATATTATTATTTTAGAATCTTTTATGATGTTCTTTGTGATATATGATTATGTGACTGTGACTTGGAATAGTATTATGTGACAGATTTGTGACAATTTGTGACTATCATATATGACATCATACTAAATCCTAAGTTCAAGAAATAAAAATAAAGTTCACTTCAACTTTGATATTCTACTTATTTCC
This sequence comes from Leucocoprinus gongylophorus, assembly GCA_022457215.2. Lineage (NCBI taxonomy): Eukaryota > Fungi > Basidiomycota > Agaricomycetes > Agaricales > Agaricaceae > Leucocoprinus > Leucocoprinus gongylophorus. Next base: position 37,912 of record JAJOHK020000052.1, read on the forward strand.
CTCCTTTATTTATATATTATTATAACCCCATTATAAGTCTAACTTAGTAAATACTTTTTTTATACCAATATTTTCTACAATGTCTAAAATCAAAGACAAAAAGTAATTGTTCTTTGTAGTCTATTTATTTAAGTACCTATATTTTTATACCATATACTTCTTATCATTCTTCTTTCCTATGAAAAAAACTAGTGGTATTTGAGGCAAATTCAAGAGTTTAATATGCCCTTTTCTCAGTTGTTTTTCAATGAACTCATGTACTTTTTCTCTCTCCTCTCTTGATAATAGATATATGTTTTCTTTTCTTGGTATAAATTCTTCCTTCATCTTTATTGCATAATCTTATACTTTCATTGTTAATATTCTCTTGCTTACTTTCTTTCTAAAGATATGAATTTATTTGTGAAACTTTGGAAGAGCCAATTTCTTAGCTTTTTTCTCTGACTTTGCTACTTCTTTCTTCTTATTCCAAATTATTCATTCTTCTGCTATCCTTTTAACTACTATTATTTTTTTCTTCTTTAGTTTTTTCTTCTTTCTTCTATTTCTTCTCTTTTTGCTTCTTTCTCTCTTTTTCTTTTTGTTTTTGCCATCAAAGTTTTTCCTGCTTTAGTCTCTACTACTATCTTGCAATATGACCAAACCTTTTACAATTATAATAATTTCTTCTACAATTTACACTTATCATATATAAGTTATACTGATAGAAGTTAAACAGAAAAGAGGTTATAGTAGGATGTAACAAGAACTATGCAACACTAGCTCTTAACTACACACTAAATATTTCAAAGGGGGTATTAAAAGTTAAAAGAAAAAGTAGAAATAATAATATATTAAAAAAAATATATATAAGTAACATTTACAGTTCAAAATAGAAAAATAAATAAAAATAAAAATAAAAATAAAAATAAAAATAAAGTCTACTGTCTTCAACTCTAATATAAAAGTTTCAGATATTAGTATGGAAACTATAAAATCTAATAAATATAGAAAGTTGTCAGAAAATAATGAGATTACTAATAGTGTATTAGCTGTAATGCAGGATAGAATAAGATTTTTTTCACAAAGATAGATGGAAAGTTATTGATCCATTTGCCCAGTCAATCAACAGATTGTATCAAAGTTGAAGATAATGAACTTAATATTCTTTCTAATTTTAATTTTAATTTTTAAACTGAGGATTAGGAGTTAGTATGATATTATATGTGATTGTTACAAACTGTTACACATTGGTCACATTTCACATAATCATGTAACATATAGAATATTATAAAAGATTCTAAAACAAAATAACAATATGTTTTATACATGTTAATTTTAAGAATAATGCATAGTTCTTTAGAGTAGGCTAATGAAAATGTAGCATGAACCAATAGTCTAATGTATATAAGATAGATAGTTTTGTATTCGGAACTCTATCAAGTTCTCTTATATAATTCTAATATAAGGTTCTTTTTCTTAATTCACTCTAAGATTTTGAGATTATAACAGATTGTGTTAGACAAGCTAGTTGCATCCATGAACCAAAGAGCAGAAAGAATCAAACAGAGTGATATAGAAGTCTAGATTCATATATTTACTAAAGAGAAATCATAGACAGAGTAGCAACTTGGAGATATTGCTGTTTTATGGACTATTAACAAAATTATAGAGATTTTTAAATAGTAAGTATTTATAAATTTTAAATTGACAAAGCAATGAGTAGACTTAGAGTCAACCAGAGTGTTATAAACTTAGAACTTTAGAGTTGGTCAAAAAAAAGAACCTTATATTAGAGTTAATACAAGAGAACTCAACAGAAAACTCTGTATAAGATTCTCTACCTTATATACCTAAAAATATTGGTCTGTGCTCTACTAAATTATCCTACCCTAAATAACTATGTGTTTACCTTAAGGTTGACATGTATATAACATGCTATATGACATCATTCTTCCAGAGTCTTTTACTATCTTCTATTTTAATATATTATTAAAAAGAAGAAATAAATTGAAAATATATAGAGTTCACTGTCTTCAATTTTAACACAAAGCTCAAAACAGGGTTTTATCAAGATAGTTCTGACCAAGAACCAAGGAAGAAAACAGAAAAATAAAAAGAGAGTCAGGGTCTAGAAGAGTAGATATGTTAAGCCAAATAGAACTTATTATTGTATAAAGAAGTTTAATGTAGCTCTCAGTCTATATAGAGCTCTAAAAGTCACTTTTTATTTTTTAAGAGTTTCTCAAAAGCAACTACTGAAGTACTATAGCTCTTAGAAGTGATTATACTTTGCTTCTTAAGGCAAAAGTTCAGCTTATGGTCTCTAGTCCTATAATAGAGACATGAATCATTTTCAAGCCACTTCTTACACTTGTTATTAGTCAACTTGCTATTTTTGGCTAGCTTGGAAGAGAAATCCACTTATAGAGAATTTTATTACTTCTTGGAAGTAGAGAACAAAGTATTAGATATCTTGAAAGATAAATATTTGGCAGATGAGGCCACTAGAGATGATTGGGACCAATTTTGGGGGCTTATAGTATTAGCAGTAAAGAAAGTCTTAACTTGCTTCTAGAAGTAAGACTTAAGAGTCTCTTTCTCTACCTACCATATACAATTGTACTTACAGTTACACTTTTAGTAGCAGTGATTAATAGTCATTGCTTAGGTATATATATCCTAGAACAAAATTAGTTTATCTTGTTATCAGATAGAGATTGGATCTTGAATCTAATTGGAAAAACTTTGGTAGTAGTAGTAACACAAAATACTCTTTTCCTAACCCAATTAGGAGACATAATATATGAAATCCACATTGTAAACAGTAATCTTGTTACCATGCTTCATGTAGAGGTTATTTAGCATATTCACTACTTTATAAACAGGGTCTGAATGACTGAAATATCAATAGAGTTTATTAATAAACCAGTTTCAATTTGAGAGCTAGTTTTGAAAGATACTCTGATCTTTCTAGCTAAGATCTACTTCAAACTAGTCTTGGGTAACTTTCAAAAGATATATCATTGCAAAATTGATCTTTGTAATGTCCATATCAAAGAGTACAGCATTTGCACAAAAATAAAAACAATATAGAAATTATTGAGATTGTTAGACTTGGTGCTGCTAAAAGTGTTGAGAACATAGGGTTTAGTTCCCTTATATGTAGTATTATTAGAGTTTTGACTAGGAGTGAATAGAAGATTATTGAGAAATATTAGGTTGATTAGTAGTAGGAGCATTCTTTCAATTGGAGTCATTGTATATAGAGACAATACTAGGGCCTAGGACAAGTAAAACTGTTCAAGTTCCTTGAATAGTATGAGTTGGAAACTATGAAGAAAAATAGCCTCTTTAATAAAGTTGTTTTAAGTACTGTAAGGTATTCAGAGAGAAGACATCTGAGAAATATTCATCTAGATGAGAGACAGAGTTTAATTTAATGGAGTTCTAAGTGGTGAGACAGAGACTAACATAAAGTGAATCAAAAACTTTTAGCAGAAAAAAGCTATTCAGGAGACATCCTGATACAGTGTTGTTTCCTACAGGAGACTTTACCTATTTTGTTGCTAGCACCTGTAAGTGAGATGTTGCTTCTGGTGTTGGCGAGAAATGATTTATAGGTTTCATCTGGGGAACTTAGAGAAGAGCAACTTAGAAGTCAAAAGGATTGCAGACAGAACTGTATAGAAGTGACAGCAGACTTGGGAGTCTGATTATACCATCAGATGTAATTTACACTAGAGAGCAAAAGTCCATAGGATTTGCTTGGAGTTATAAAGACTTATATAAAAAGTAACAGTATGATCTTGGTTTTAGCTTATGTATTATGCTGTTTATCTGCTATAGGATTGCATTCTCAGAAGTAGATTGGAGTCTAAGAGGAGTGAATGCTGATAAAAGATATATCATCAAAGAACACTGGAGTTTAGAGCTCAATTATAGTCATTACTTATCAGACTAGTGAAATACAATATATCTACTGGTCTTTATATATGTATACAAGCCAAACAAAAGAAGAACTCAGAAGTTTCAGTGGTGAAATACTGATAAGAATTAATATAAGAAAATTCTACCATGAAAGACTGAGTTGGATAGAAGTAAACTCTGCTATAAAAGACCAAGTACTCACAATGTTTGGATAGAGAATAACATCACTACAAGAGACATTTTGTAAAATAATACTGTTACAAGAGATGAGCTATTATTGGATGTTAGAAATAGATAAATGCTATAGAGAACAGGCTATTGTTGAGGTTGGACTTAGTATATGACAAGAGTATAAAATTTGAGTTAAAAGAGCTCTTCACTTATAGAGAGCAAAAAGGCTACTTTCTCTTCACTATTATATTTAAGAACTATTTTGTATATATAGATATTCTCTGGAGTGGTAGAAAGGTCAACTATAAAAGAGTCATAGTCTGAAAGTTGTCTGAGATTAGGCTCAATGCAATAGAAGACTTGAGAATAACTTATGTCTAAAAAGAAGGTCAATTACTGTGTTAGTATGACCTTGAATGTTTAAATAATGAGTAGAAAAAGAAAGTGCTAGAATAGAGTACATAAGATTATAAGAGTCTACTAAGTTCCTCAAGTCCTGGCTAGCTATAGAATGTGAAGAAATAAATCTCATTCAGCATTCCTAAAATTCTTTTCTATATACAATAAGTTAGAAATATTTAAAGCTTTATAAGATAAGAAGTATATAGCAGTATAAAGGCTATTGGAGTAGACATTTATAAGAAATTGATATCTTCTTTTGCTAAAGAATGTTATGGGATGCTTGAACACTAACAATTTTTCTTTTTCTTTTCTTTTATTTTTCTTTTGGACAATAAAGAGGCATGTGACACTGCAGTCACATGACAGGTCACATGATGTGATGTTAGGCCTAGAACATGATAGAAGAATCTGGAAGATGATGTCAGGGCATATGTATACAACATGGTGGTCTTGAGTAGAAAATGAGATGGACATAAGGTTGTAGCATGGACAATAGGGCAGGCTTAATTATTGGTAGCACAGACCAGGCATGTTTTGTATATATAGGACTCTAATTTAGCAGAGACTCCTTGTCGAGTTCTCTTGTGATTTTCACCCACTTGATTGCCTACTGAGAGCTTTACTTACTTGTATAGTTATTAGACTTTGTGTCTAGTGGTTGCCACAACAAAGAAGAATAAAAGCTAAATATCTCTATGGTTTACTATATCTCTCTTAAAAGCAAAACAAAGTCTGGACAGTTTAAAGTAAATAAAATACATAACTATAGGTATTTAATCAGAGTTCTGTAAAAATCAGACCATTTGGGTCTAATCTGGATTAATGAGAGTACTAACAACTTCATTTCCTTGGATTGTAGTAAATAGTATAAAGTGAATAAAACTTTGGGGAGATTTCTGGATAAACAGAATATCATATAAGTTTTTCTATATTTCAAAAAGATTGTTTACTAGCCCATAGTTCTTGTGAACATTCTATGAATAAATACAAAGTTATATGACTAAGAGAGCTTCACAGATAATTGTATGTTTATGTCTTCTTAAACCAAATAATAGAGTTTCTAAGTACAAACATCTACCTTATATACAAACTACTGATGGTCCATACTATACTTTTTTAGCCTTATCCTAATGACTATGTATTAACTATGCCATATGATGTCATCCTCTCTAAAACCTTCTATATTGTTCCATTATGTCATGTGAGTATGTGACTTGTGTGACTGTGACATGTGACATGTGACAGTATTATATTTTTGTCTTCTTTATCTTTAGTCAATAATAAAAAATAAAAGAAAATAAATAAATAAAAATGAAAAGAAAAATAAAATAAACTAAGTCTATTGTTTTCAACTCTGACAATAAGATATACTATCTTTTTAGAAGAGTTAGACTTGGAATTAGTCTTATAACACTAAGTTAAGAGTTTATAGTTTTCTATTTTGTATAGATTATCATATTTTTAACATTTAGTATCTTGAGTATGACAAGTATGTATTGAGTGTCTCTAATACCAGCAATTGCAATACTAAGTAACACTAGGATATATGATAGTCTTGTTATGATCAATGCCTCTAGGAAACAGCATGGACATGGGTAAAGGGTATAATGACATGATTGGCTGCACCACATGTAGTCTCAGTCAGCACCTCATGCAGTAGGTGTGGCTACCTTGCTTTATCCTTGTAGTTTCCTTATGTCTTACTCCTCATATATGTCTCATGGTTGTATAATGGACTCGTATAAATAGCGTAGATACATTCCTGTATCCTTACGCTTTACCACTTCTAATCCATCCCTTATACTTCCTCAAGTCTTTGCCTAAGTGCAACCTGAGCTTAAGCTTAAGATCGTTACATTTGGTAAAGCATCGACGAGCTCACCTTGTAAGAGAGGTGCAGTAGGACGAACCTATGGATGAAACAAGACAGCGTTATCTGTTGAGGAATAAAACATGTGTAGTACAAACTATGGGAAGACAAGACGAGTTCAAGAAGAACAAACGATATAGAGGCGTTGTCAAAACGACTAGGATCCTTGCAGATCAACGAAGAAGTCTCAATGGAAGAATACGAACAGACAGACACCGAGATGTCAGTAGCACCAGCAACAGCAGCTGCAGCAGTCAGCGAGAACATACAGGCAGGATTGCCGAAGAGTATGGTACTGGACCCAGGGTAGTTTGATGGTGACCGAATGAAATTTGAAGACTGGTGGAGGGGAATTAGACTATTCCTCAAAAGTAACAGAGTCAACGGAACAGACAATAGGATCACAGCGATTCTAGCTCACCTCAGGGGAGGTGTAGTGGGAGTTTACGTACAGAGGAAACTCGATGAGTTTGACAAAGACAACGATACCCAGGACTGGGACGAGTTTGTAAAAGAACTCAAGATGACGTTTAGCGACAAGTCAAAGGCAGCAGATGCCAAATGGAAGATAGAAACCTTTAAACAAGGGAAATGAAACACTGCGGATTTCATGATCGAATTTGAAGCACTAGCCATGAAGGCTGATACAAATGAGCTGCATGCCATCTTTTTGTTGAAGAAGAACGTACGACAAGACATCATCAAGACAATATTGGGATACCCACCAATAGCTATGCGAGAAGAAAGGACATATCGCCAAAGACTGCAAAAGAAAGCAGACAATGAAGATACACAAGACACAAGAAGAAGAGTCAGAAAAAGAAGACAAGAATGACAAGGAACAGGGTTTTGGAGACAATCTCAAGTAGGCACAGTACGAGAGATCAAACATGTAAACTCCTCTAAAAAATATATTATTCCAAATCACAGAGCAAGCAGTGGAAAAAGAGAGTTAAACGTGCAAGCAGACATCAAGACAAAGAACGGAAGAAACTTAAAAGTGAAGGCCCTAGTGGACTCAGGATGCACACACACAGGAATAGATGAACAACTGGTCAAGAAAAAGAAAATCCGAATGAAAGCAATCGACTTCTCTTTTGAAGTATTCAATGCAGATGGAACCAAGAACGGAGAAGTAACCAAAGTGGCATCTCTGGAAGTAGAGATCAACGGACACAAGAAAACACTGGAAGCTGCGGGAATGGATTTAGCGGGAACAGACATGTTTTTGGGACACGATTGGTTGGTTAAACACAATCCAGAAGTCAACTGGAAAAACGGCACCATCAAGTTCACAAGATGTCCAGGCAACTGTACCATGACACACAAGGATATACGGTTCAATGCCAGACGGACAAAGGAAATGGTATCGGAAAAAATGGAACAAGACAACAGCAAAATTGGAAAGGAACCGGACAAGACAAACCCAGAAGATCTACTGGAGTATATTCGATCTTTCACCCATTTATTCAACAAAAAGAAATTTGAAAAACTACTGGAACAAAGAGAATGGGATCACGAAATCAACCTAATGGAAGAAGCTCCAAGGGAATTAAATGCAAAGGCCTATGCAATGACTATCAAGGAAGAGGAAGCCTTAAATCAATGGCTCGACAAACAACTCAAGGCAGGACTCATTGTGGAATCCAAATCACGATATGCGGCACCCTCTTTTTACATCCTGAAGAAGGACGGTTCACTACGATTGGTTCAAGACTACAGAAAGTTGAATCAAGTCACGATAAAGGATAAAACGCCACTACCGTTAATTGGAGAAGTCATCGACAAACTCAAGGAAGCCAAATATTTCAACAAGTTGGATTTGATTTGGGGATATAACAATGTACGAATCAAAGAAGGCGACAAATGGAAGGCAGCTTTCCTCACCAACAAAGGACTATTTGAACCCCAAGTGATGTACTTTGGACTATGCAATTCACTGGGAACATTCCAAAAAATGATGAACAGCATTTTCCGGGAACTACTTCAAAAAGGAGTATTGGCCAATTATATGGACGATTTTATTATTCCAGCAAGGACAATGGGAGAATTGGAAGAATGAATGATTCGATTCCTGAAGATAGCCGAAAGGCACAATTTGTGCTTTAAACGATCGAAATGCGACTTCAACATGGAGGAAATTCCTATCCTAGGAGTGGTAGTTGGGAAAAGACAAGTCAAAATGGAGCAAGAGAAAATAAAGGCAGTAAAAGAATGGAAAACACTGACAAAAATCAAGGACATCGAAAGTTTCCTTGGATTTGCCAACTTCTACCGATGGTTCATTCACAACTTCAGTCACACTGCAAGACCATTAAACGAATTGAAAGGAAAAAAGGAATGGAAATGGGAAAAGGAACACCAAGAAGCATTCGAGGAACTCAAGGAAAAGATTACAAGTCAACCGGTACTGGCTTTGCCCAAGAGAGAAGGAAAATTCAGGATAGAAATGGATGCTTTAGGACATGCAATTGGAGGAGTACTTTCCCAAGAGCAAGAAGGGAAATGGAAACCCATTGCATTCTTATCAAGGACGATGCAACCAGCAGAACAGAACTATGAAATTTACGACAAGGAATTATTGGCAATCGTAAAAGCTCTGGCAAAATGGCAACAATATTTGCTGGACGCAGCAGAGACATTTGAGATATGGATGGATCACGAAAACCTGAAGTACTTTCGAGAACCTCATAAACTAAATGGACGACAAGCAAGATGGTACTTGAAATTACAAGACTACAATTTTGTCCTACAACATATTCCGGGAAAGACAAACACAAAAGCAGATATACTATCAAGAAAAGATCAGGTTGACACAAAAGAGGATAATAAAGATGTTCAATTGCTAAAAGATGAAATATGGGCAAGGAGGACAACAGCCAAGATTATGATGTGGGGATGAAAAGTGATGCCAGAGGAAGATGACATACTCAAGAAGATTCGAAAGAATAACATGAGAGAGAAGGAAGTGGTCCAGGCATTGGAAAAGAAAGACAGACTAACATGGGAAGAAGACGACATGATTTACATGGAAGGAAGGATTTACGTCCCAAACAACAAGGATCTCAAAGAAGAAATTCTAAGAGAACACCATGATCCAGCAGATGTCGGACATCTGGGACAACATAGGATGCAAGAATTGATCAAGAGAACATACTGGTGGCTGGGACTTAAAGAAGATGTCAAGAAATACGTCCAAGGATGCACTAAATGTCAACAAAACAAAATCCAACATCAAAGAAAGGCAGGAGAACTACATCCATTGGAGATTCCAGAGGGACCATGGCAAGACATTAGTATCGACATGATAGGACCACTACCAAAGTCAAATGGAATGGATGCCATAGTGGTAATCGTGGATTGGTTTACAAAGATGATTAGGCTCAAAGCAACGACAACAAATATTTCATCGGAAGGAATTGCCAAGATCTACAGGGACGAAATATGGAAAATTCATGGAGTACCCAGGACGATTCTCAGTGATCGAGGACCACAGTTTGCATCAAAATTCATGGAGGACTTCACTAAAGTACTGGGAACAAAAAGAAAACTGTCTACGGCATATCATCCTCAAACCAATGGACAAACGGAAAGAATCAACTAGGAAATAGGGATGTTCTTATGACACTATGTGAACTACAAACAGGACGATTGGACAGAATGGTTGGCTATGGCGGAATTTGCATACAACAACAAAAAACATGCGGCGACAGGCAAAACACCATTTGAACTAAACTTTGGAAGACACCCTTGGAAAGGGGACCTTATGGTTCAAACGGAGATACCATGAGTAGAGGAATTCACAAAGAACATACAAGAAAGTTGGGAACATGCAGCACAAGCAATAAAAGAAGCTTAGAAGAATATGAAATGGCAGTTCAACAAAAAGAGAAGGAACTCTCAAGGCCTGAAGGTTGGTGATCATGTGTGGCTGGAGAACAAAAATATCCAGTCAAACCGACCCTCAAAGAAGCTAGACAACAAAAGATATGGGCCTTTTAGAATCTCCAAGGACATTGGTTCAGGGGCGTTTCAATTGGAACTTCCAGAAGGATGGGTGATTCACAACGTTTTCAATAAAGACCTCTTAACACGATGTGTGGAGCCGAAGTTTAAAGGACAACACAAGAAATCAGTACCACCACCAACGATTATCAATAAAGAAGAAGAATATGAAGTAGAAGAAGTATGGAAGCATAGGAAACGAGGATGGGAAACACAGTACTTGGTGCACTGGAAAGGGTATGGGGATGAACACGACCAATGGATAGCAGGAACAGGGTTGTCACATGCAAAACAGGTGGTTGAAGACTATTGGACGAGGTATTTGAGTTGAAACCTATAAAGAAGGGGGGTAAAATCACACTTTGATAGCCCAAGAAATCACTCAAGTTCTAAAGCACTTCTAACAAATGTCTTTCCCTACCAACAACAACAACAACACCTTTGTTACGGCACCCACTTCCCCCAACCCCTACATCTCAAGGAAACTCAATAACATGGACCAAGCACAAGTGATGAAGAAAGAACAGGAAGACTGGTCAAGGTTGTACCACAAAACATTGAAGGGAATCGAGGTGATGATCAATGTACAGAGAATGCTGAAGGACATAAAGAAGATAGCAGAAGAAACCAGCATGACAGTCACGGAAATGGAGGGGACAATCTTAACGACTAGTATCAACAACCAAACCATGAATGCTACGAACATCACACAAATAGCAGAAGACCTCTGGTACTTGGTTCAAAGTGACATGAACAAACAGGTGTTTCAAATACAGAGAATGCTAGCTAATAAATTGGACTACTATAAAGGAAAAGGCAACGACTATGTGGATGGCAATATCAAGGAAATCCAAGAACTATATATGAATGAAGAAACAAAAGAAGAAAAGGGAGTAGTAGAGGACGAAGAAGTCATATTGGTATGGCTATACGAGGTTTCATCAAAAACAACATCATCCTCCACCACAAGTTTTATAACAGATGAAGTCGAAAATCTTGCCAAGTATATGAAATTTGTGAAGACTCTATCACAGACCAGGATATTTCGACCACCACCATACTACCAAGCCCTCAAATCTAGAGGAGAACAAGATCCAGAGTTTTGGAAAGAAGTAGCAATGGCGTTCATGGACAGGAAAAGGAACACTGATACATCAAGAAACGGGTGTCAAATACCAATGTATCAAGGAGGTCCACCACACAAACCATACTTCGTAGCCATCGACAACAAGGATCAAGTAATCATAGGCCCTAGCAAAAAGATAGTGGTTACACATGTGGTAGGAGAGCTGGAAGTTTTGGTCTAATTCATGAGGACATGAATCCTAAAATGGGGGTATTATTACGATTGATGCCTCTAGGAAACAACATGGACATGGGTAAAGAGTATAATGACATGATTGGCTGCACTACATGTAGTCTCAGTCAGCACCTCATGCAGTAGGTGTGGCTACCTTGCTTTATCCTTGTAGTTTCCTTATGTCTTACTCCTCATGTATGTCTCATGGTTGTACAATGGACTCGTATAAATAGCGTAGATACATTCCTGTATCCTTACGCTTTACCACTTCTAATCCATCCCTTATACTTCCTCAAGTCTTTGCCTAAGTGCAACCTGAGCTCAAGCTTAAGGTCGTTACAAGTCTCTTAGACTATAACTGTATGTTGTTCAAAGTTAAATAAGTGATTAATAAGAGTTCTGCCTTTAGAGCCTTTTTAAAAGTTTCAAATGTTAACTTAGATTACTAATATATCAGAGCTAGGAAATCTTTTCATAATATGAGATAAAAATACTAATATGACACTTTTAAACAGAAAGAGCTAGAAAGAGCTATTACTATCTAAGCAAGAGTAATTAATAAAAAAGTATTAAAATTCTAGTAGAAAATATCTAAATTTTTGAAAAATTTAGACTAAGATAAACAAAGCTTTATCTTAGCAATCTTACTAAAACTAGTAGTTTTCTTTAACTACTTGTTAAAGTTACAAGCAGTAGACTTTATTTTATTTTCATTTTTATTTTAATTTTATTTTATCAAAACCTAGGATTAAGATGTGATACTTATATATCATATGATATAAAGAAAGACATAGAAGATTCTAAAATAAATAATATTATAAAATATGGCAATAGTATGTTAACTTTATAGCAAGCATATATACTTTACAATAAGTTAGTATAGTAAGCACACAGACTATGGTTTGTAGTATATAAGGTAAACTAATTTGTATCTGGAACTCCATTGAGTTTTTTTGTATTATTCAATATAAAAGTTGTTTTTTGCTTTTACACAAGATTTTAAGTTATAATACTATTGCTTAATCACTTTTAACTCTGTTATTAAAGTAACAAAGTTGGTAAACATAGACATACTATCTTATATCTTGCAAATAGACTTTACTCTGAGTTTAGAGCAAGTCTCAACTAAGCTCTTATTATGAAACTTAACTGCTAAAGCAATATTGGCTACAATAATCTCTATAATAGAAGAATTAAATAAAATTAGAACTATTTGGTAGGTCTATGGGTTATTATTTTAAGTACTTTTAAGATACTAGAATAACTAGCACTTTCTTGAGAAGAACTTATACTATCTAAGCTGGCCTAGTATATAAAAACAATTGTAGCTTAAAAAGATTAGAAAATTGCTCTTTAAACCATAACAAGCACAAAAAGTTCTCATGAGATAAGACAGAAGCAAATCTTGAAGTTTGCTGAGTAATATTAGTTTTTGTAGTCTGAGCAAAGAATTTGATTTTAAGCTTAGATTTGAAGGCTAAGAGAACAAAAGAAAGTGCTATCTAAAGCTTGATAGTATTATAAGATGAAAGTGTGGATAGACTTTGGTAGGGTTAGGGTTAAGATATAGTAGAAGTAATTATTAGTCTATGATGAGAGAGAGAGAGCATGTGATTTGAAAGTCACATGTCATGATGTTATAGGCTTACAGGAGTCTAGAGTGGTTTGAAAGGACTTAGGGTCTAGAAGGATCGGAAAGAGTCTAAAAATAGGATGACATCAAGGGATATGGGTTCCTCATGATATACACATGGTGCATGCATGTATGATGGAGATTAAAGAGTATGATGTTAGAGCACATAGACATGGCATGCTAGCCTTGAGGAAGACACATGGTGGATGAGTAATGGACATGAGAACAGGGCATGGACATTAGGGTAGGATAATGCACAGTTGTAGCACAAATCATAGGACTTTATATAAATAGTCAGTAGAATACTGTTGTGGTTCCCTGTTAAGTTCTCTTGTGAATACACAACTTGTATTCCTACTAGATATCCCTACTGAGAGATTTACTTGTAGTGATGCTATTGGACTTTGTGTTTAGTGGTTGCCACAATAGATAGTTTTAAAGGTTGTTATAGCTAGACTAGATATTACAGCTGAACTAGAACAAATTGTTACTAGTTTTGAGGCTAGATAAGTTATCATAGCTTTGAAAAAAAGAGCTCATGAAATAAATAATATCTTATTTCTAAACTTAAAGAAAAATATGAAAAAAAGGAAAGAGATTTTGTTCTTTCTCTTGTACTTTTTGTTAGAGACTAGAATAAAAGCAACTTTAGCCTCTGATATATTAATAAAAAAAGTATTAGATTGAGATGAGACTTTGAAATAGTTCCATTCAGCTTTAGAAACTGCTTGGAGAAGATTTCATAAAACATATAAGATGCTCAAGAGATAGAGAAAACACTTTAATATCAGCTTCAAGATGCTTAGAGTAACTAGACAGTAACAACATATAGTGGCCACTATTCTATAACTTAGTATTATAAACAATGTTTTCATTTTCCAATTGGGAAAATAACTCAGCTGATCTATGAATCAGGTTAAATAGTTTAAGTATAGAAGCTTGGGATCTTTAAATGCATTTGAAAGTATTTTCTTTCTCAGAAACCAAGTTTCTACTCTTCTTAGTAGATACCTAGTCATCTCAGCTCATAGTAGATACTGTTTCTTCAAGAATTGGGGCAGAAAAAGCAGCAGGAAGCTTAAAGAAAGGTACTTTCTTGGAGGAGAGTCTGCTTGTAGCTATTTTTGAAACTTAGAGTCTAAATCTGTGTCCTCCTTCTCACTTTCTCCTGAAGAAGATAAAGCTATAGCCACAGAAGAGACATTCCTGAAGGTAGAAGAAGCAGAGACACTTCTTGAGAAGCACCTTGCAATGCAACGAGTTTGAGATCTCTCTCTTATTTGCCAGCTTTAGAGCTAGCTCTGGAGAGCAAGTTAGATGGGTCTGGAGACTCACCAACACATTGAGAACTGTCCTGGAGACCAGGAGGAAGTACTCTATTCATGATTTGTTTGGATTTTTCGAGTCAACCATGGTGGTGGTTAGAGGAAGAGAAGAAATTCTGATTG
>JAJOHK020000053.1:0-52352 GCA_022457215.2 Leucocoprinus gongylophorus
TGCTCACATTCTAAGCTCTCCACACAGAATCTTATTATTAGTAAGTAATTGTTAGTTTGTTAGATACAGTTCACATCTCATTATCTGAGATCTGATGGAGCATCTTAGAAGTCCAAAATAGTTAGCTTTATGTTATCCAAGAATATGGAAGATAGGATTAGAATGATTTTTGGCTTCAGCTTATGTGCTGTATCTCTACAAGTCATACTAGTTGCATATTTCAGAAGAGAACTTGGTGAACTTGAGTGGATTGGAACTGCTAGAGAATGGTGAGATATATTATTGCCAACACTAAAAGAGAGTATCAGTTTTAGTCAATTTTCAGAATAAAGCTAATATAGTGTAAACTACTAGTTTATATACTAGGTATACTATCTAGAATAGTTATCTGGAATAGAACTGCTAGGCAAGTTACCCTAGTTTACTAGTGATCCTTAGATATTAAGAATAGAAGTCTATGTTAAACATAGTTTACATCTTATTATCCAAGATCTAATAAAGCATCTTGAAAGTTCAAATTAAGTAATTTGTACATTATCTGAGAATATAGAAGATAGAGTCAGAATGATCTTTGGCTTCAGCTTATATGTTATATTTCTACTAGTCACACTGATCATATATTTTGAAAGTGGGCTTGGTGAACTTAATAGATTAGGACTACTTGAGAGTAATAAGATGTGTTGTTGCCAACACTGGAAGAGTGTGTCAATTTTGGTTGATTTTCAGGATAAAGCTAGTACAGTGTAAACTACTGGTTTATATACTAGGTATTCTACCTAGAGTAGCTATTTGGAATGGAGATTGCTAAGTGAGTTACTCTATATACTGGTAATTCTTAGATATCAGAAATAGAAGTCTATGAAGTTTAGTAAAGGACCAGTGAGGACATCCAAGGAAAAATGCAGAGAGGGTAATTTATACTGGAAGATTTTAGAGAGTGTGAATGAAGAAGTAAGTGTTATCTGTGGTTATGAGACAGATGGCTAGAACAGAATGTGATAATCTATAGAGTTGGTAAGGAACTAGTGAGGACATCCAAGGAAGAATAGAGAAAGGTAATCCACATCAGAAGAGGTTGGGGAGTGTGGATTAGGGAGGAAGTATTATTTATGAGTTGGAATAAATAGCTAGAATAAAATGTAACATAGTTGTCTATACTATACTATGCTGCTATATATTCTATTTTCTAGCATATGACCTCTTTGAATTCTATGAAGAAAAGTATATGGCTTAGATGTTATGGAATGCTAGAACACTAACAATTTTTATTTTTCTTTTCTTTTATTTTTCTGATTTTATATTAATTTTATTTTTCTTTTCTTTTTTTGTTCTTTTGGATAATGAAGAAGGCACATGACACCACAGTCACATGACATGTCACATAATGTGATGTCATAGGCCTAGAATGTAGTAGAAGGATCTGGAAGATAACGTCAGAGCATATATATACAACA
This sequence comes from Leucocoprinus gongylophorus, assembly GCA_022457215.2. Taxonomy (NCBI): domain Eukaryota; kingdom Fungi; phylum Basidiomycota; class Agaricomycetes; order Agaricales; family Agaricaceae; genus Leucocoprinus; species Leucocoprinus gongylophorus. The sequence continues at coordinate 1,455 of JAJOHK020000053.1, forward strand.
TGGTGGCCTTGAGTAAGAAATGAGGTGGACATGAGAATGTAGTATGGACTATGTGTACTCTGTATATATAGGACTCTAATTTAGCAGAGACTCCTTGTTGAGTTCTCTTGTGAACTTCCCACATTATATCCACTTTGAGATTTACTTGCTTGTGCTATCATTTGTCATTGTGATAAGTGGTTGCCACAACATTAGAATATTGCTTGGAAAACTCAATTTTCTCTAAATATTAGCTACTATTGAAGAGTAAAATAAGAAACATCTAGTTTATTGAGTATGTATATATGTTTAATGATTGTTACAATTGCTACCTCATGTTTAACAGATGTTCACCTCATATATGATATAACTTGGATATATATAGGGTTCATATCATATACCATCTAATATTTACACTCTTTGTTGGGATGACAAACTGGTTGTGAGTCTAATACTTGGACTATTTGCTTAGACCTTCTGCTAGAACTATAGCTTGGACCTTAGTTATCTTTTCTTTCATATATATATTAGTATCATATGTTGTAACAACTATTAATCAAAATAATCAATAGTGCACTAAGTAGTCTTATAGAGCAAGAGTCTTGTGAGAATTACAAGAGAACTTAACAAGAAGTCTCCAATATATTGCCACCCTATTTATATTATAGATATCTGGTTTATGCTAATGATAAATAACTTTACTCTAAAGTCTATAACATACTGTAGATATGCATCTTGATGTTATTCTTCTAGTTTTCTACAATGTTCTAAGCTTATAATATTATGTCATGTAACATATACTTCTTCATTATTCAAGAAATTAAAGAAGAAGAAAAGAAAAGAAAATCAAAATAAAATTTAAGAGTTCAAGTGTACTATAACACTGTATTACTTGGACATCTTATTTCTCATTGTTACAACTCAAAGACTTTAGAGCTAGTCAAGGAAAAGAGTCTTATATTAAGGTTAACTCAATAGAGAACTCTGTACAGAATTGTCTATCTTATATACCTAGACTGATGATCTGTGCTACTACTATAATTAGCTTACTCTAAATGACCATGTATTTTTTTTTTTTTAAATCAACAATTTATTATACGGCACGCGAAGGCAGACCGTGGTAGCTACTTTTGTAACTACGTACATGATGCGCAGACTAACAAGAAAAAAGATAGAGAAGAAACTTAAAGAAGAAAGCAACTTTCAAAGTTCTAAAAGAAAAAGAAAAGGAAAACTATATAAGAAAAACTAATTGTTGTTAAATGCAAAAGCATTTGGATTAGCAGTCAAAAACATAACGAAATGTTTTAGAGCATCTCTTCTAGGGTTCCAATACCTGTTGAATCTCTCGCACTCATGAAGAATATGTCTCCTTGACTCGATGGGATAATTGTTGCATGGACACGAAAAGTCTATGCTGGGGAAAAATTTTAACCTATACTCTCCAATGGGAGCATGGTTGGTGATTGCTCTCATTGCGCGAGCGCAAAGCAAATTGGAGTGGCCAAAGAACTGAAGCCACGGGCCCCCTTTGACTTGATGAGGTTCAATAGCATTGAGATCGTCATCTAGTAAATCTAGGAAGTGGTTTCCCCTCCCATCCAATGCTTGGAACGTCATTTTCCATAGTTTGCCTATTTCATCATAGTCGGATTTCTTGCAATAGTCCCATGAGATTTTGGATGGATAAGACGGAGAGACCAAGAAGGATTTGGAATCCTTATCAACATTGTCATGAAATCTCCACTTGATTTTACTTGGGCATTCCCAAAATTCAATGGAGTTTAACTTGTTCAAGTTGAAGAATTTCCGCAATTTGCTCAGAATAGCAGCAGAGTGAATTTGGAAGGGGTGGACATCACTATCGAAGATTTTCTTGGCCGCATGGATGGAGTCGGTTATGACGATAATCTTGGAGACGTTATTTAGGGAGCAGGCTTGGTTTATACTGCATCTGATGGCAAATAATTCTGCTTCAGTTGTAGTTATGAAGGACACATGATGAACTGTTTTGATAAGCAGTTGATTTGCAGAGTGGACATGCGAGATAGACGTAGCAATGTCATTTTTGATGCTTGTGTCGGTAATCACAATAGCAGAGAGAGGAGACGAAGAGTTGAGTAAAACCATTTCGTCGAGTTCTTGAGCACGGGACTTTTTGTTATTTTTTCCTTTTTCTTTATTAACTAAATTAAAAGAAAAACAGTTAGAAAAATTGTCTATGATACGATGACCAGGAAAGAATTCAGGATCGAGAGGGGAAAAAGAAGGAAAGATTCCATGCGATTTGATGCTCATATCAATGAGGTGGCCCTTGATTAGAGCTTTCTGATGATTAGTAAGTGAGCCAATGTTGTATGAGTTAGGCGATTTTGATTGGGGAGGTGAATCGTTCAAAAGGTTCTTCAGAATGTGATTATCAGGAAGTTTGAACGAACATATTTAAGACCTCTTTGCAATTTTGTGGAGATGAAATCTAATAGGAATGATGCCTGCGAGAGCTTCCATGCCTTCCAGGGGAGATGTTTTGAATGCTCCTAAGATCCAAATGGCGGCTCTTCTCTACATCTTGTTGAGGATTTTCATGTGGTAAGATAATGGAGCTTTGTTGTAAAACCACAACTGGAATCCGTATAATGCTATCGGGAGAGCACAGCATCTGTACAAAAGTCGTTTTTGCATTGGATTAATGCCTTGTGATGAGTTTCCTAGGAGTTTTATGCACTTGACAGTTGATATCGCTTTATTGGCATAGTGATCGATGTGCTTGTGAAATAATAGTTTTCAATCGAAAATGAAACCCAAATATTTCCACAAATCTTTGGGTCGTAAGATTGGGCCTCTGATAATCGATAAGTTGAGAGGAGGGGGATTGAAGGCGCTATGATTTCTGCTAAAGTGAAAGACTTCAGTTTTGGAATGTTCGATAATGAGTCCAAATCTATCTAAAAGATTGGAAAGAATGTTATATCCACAAAACAAATGCAAATTGGAAGAATGAAAAGACTTGTCCTGAACAATAAAAAGTCCATCATCAACGAAAGAAAGGATGGAAATTGGGATATTAAGATTTTTGAACCTATTTTCTAAAATGTATAGAAGGGGTGAGATATATAACGTGGATAAAATGGGGGAAAGTGCGGATCCCTGGCCAACTCCTACATTGATATCGAAGGAAGGAGATGAAAGATTGTTCCATACATATTTCGTACTTCTTTGGATCAGGTAGCTTGCAAAGAAGTTTGAGACTTTAGGATCGAGACCTGCCTTCTCAAGAACTCGTATGAGAAAGCAGTGGTTGAGCAAGGGGAAGAACTGAGCTATGTCAAAGGCCAGGGTGCTAGTGTTTCTTCCTTTTGTCCATCCAGACCATATGATGTGTGTAAGAATGACACCAGCATCAGTCATAGACTTGGATTTTAGGCCTCCGAGTTGGCTCAGATGAACAAAGTTGTTGGACACTACAATGAATTGAAGTCTCTCAGCAATTACTTTTTCGATAAGTTTTCCAAGAGTATTGAGAAGTACTATTGGACAGAATGCTTTTGGGCTATCGTACAACGACTTGTTTGGTTTGGGGATAACGATTGTTGTGGACACCTTAAATTAATTGGGCCAATAGCTGAGAGAGATACATGCATTAGCTATGTTGATGATTTTGGAAAGACACATATCGTCTTTGATGATGAGTTTCCAATGTTGCCATGTCAATTTGTCCAGGCCTGGAGCAGAAGTGTCAGTACATTTTTTGATAGCTGATTTGAATTTGAATTCAGAGAAAGCATTCCAGAAATGGTGAGGTTTGTGAGCTAGTTCGTCAAGAATATTGAGGTTAACGGGGTGATGAAGTGCTGTGTTGAAGGTGCTGTGGAGAGCTATCCACAAGCTTTCAGGAGTAAGACAAGGTCAGCCAAGGTGTGTGATCGCTTCGGTAGGCGGAAGTTTTCTTTTTTTGACCCAGTTCATTAATTCCCAGAGGCCTCGACTTTTGTTTACAATTTCTTGGATTTTGTTGTCAAAGAAAGATTGCTTGGCAGTTTTGACTGTCGATTTGAATAGCTTCCAATTTTCTTGACTTCTTGTTGACCTATAGGTTTCTAAAGCTCGACTGCAAGATTCTGTCCACCACTGTTTGGAATGTTTGGTTATCCTTGATTTCTTAGCGTTTTTTGTCCACAGTTGTTCAACGATTGATCCAAGTTGGTTGATTAATCGTTCAAGTTTTTCAGAGTTATCGATATTTGACGTATCTAGACATTTGAAATTGGAGATAATGTCCTTGATGAATGCCAATTCTCGATCACTCTTGGGAGGTATGGTGAAATTCAACAAATGGACAACTTCCTCGAAAATAGGAATGTTGATAGAAAGAGGTACATGGTCAGAGGATAATCGCAACCTGGAGAGGATGGTGTGATTATTCAGTTCCACTGATCCATGTCTGAGGAACATTAAATCGATAACGGAGTTGGACTCTCCAGCAGTGTCGGAAAATCTGGTAGGACCAGGGTTAGTAGGCGATGATAATACAAGGTCAAATGAGTCCACTATCATAATTAGATCGTCGCTAATGGAAGAGTGAAATTGGAAAGAAGGGTCCCATAAATTGTCATGGATGTTGAAGTCACCTGTCATGATAAGAACGTTGTTAATGTTGACTTCAGTATCCTTTAGATACTTTAAAGCCAAATGAGATGGATGAGAATATACATTCAAAATATAATGGCAGATATTGTTATTTGAAAAAGAAATAAGATTGATATCCCGGTGATTGAAAATGTCATTGCGAAAGAGGAAATGAAGAGAGGAAATACGAATGTTAACATAGGTGATGGTTCTTGGAGAGTCTCGACTGTTGGAAGGAGACCTGGCAAAAGCGATCCAATTAGGATGATGGCATGTGCCCATATACGGTTCACCATCGCAATTCAAAGAACTTGGGATTTTGCGAATTTCAGACTAGGGTGGTTCTTCAATAAGAAGGATGTCGAATTAATTCTGGGTTTCAAGGATGGTGTTGATGATGATGGAGTTTTTGCGAACGTTTTGCAAAAAAATCTTGAGATTTTTCGCAATCATTGATTGGACTTGTTGTTCACTGCAGAACAAAGTGAATTCGACCTGTTTTCATGGATCTTAGCATACTTTTTGACATGCCATTCCCTATTGAAACGATGTCTCCAGAAGGGACAGTTGTTAGAATTGGCTTGGTGGTCTCCTTTGCAGTTTGAACACTTGAAAGAATGAGGGCATGGTTTGCCCTTCTTGGTCTCTAATCTGGGAGGGTTAATCTTAGCATTACCCTTGTAGCACCAACCGAATTCTCTGTGGTGTTCTGATTTATGAGGCCCATTGCATTTGACGCACTTTGCTCCTTGGATTCTGCATGAAAATGTCGAGTGACCCCACTTCCAGCAGTTCTTACATTGCAGAACTCCTGGGTTCATGTTTGCTCCTCTGATCGTAGCAATGTAGTTGCTGACATTAAAGCACCTGTTGATAAGCATTTTAGCGTTTTGGCCACTTTGTACGTCCCATATATCGATCCAGACTATTGCCATGTCAGATTTTGGGGAAACCTTGATTACTCTTGGTTTGGACGCAAGTGTGACATTGTCGAAGATGTGGTTTTGCTGTAAAATAATTTCAATATCCGCCGAAGTAAGTCTGTCTTGCGAGTTCGAGTGTGGGTAGAAGGGGATACCAATGATTTTTAGGTATGACTTGGATTTGGGAAGTCTCGATTCTTCTACTTGAAGAGCGTTTAAGTCACAGGAGTTTTTGACAAAGTGGTCAATGATAGTAAGATCCAATGGTTGAGCGACCTTGTTTGTGACAATGGTGATTCCATTGCTGTCAGATCTGATATAATCAACTAGTATGTTAGTTTTTGTGTTTCACAATTGCCTGTTGATGTTAGCCATATTTGCAGACAAATTTTTCATGAAAGACAAAACATTTTCCACACTCATGGGAATGATAACTTGTTTCCTGGAAGGGCCTTTTGTGGTCATCTTGATACATGGCCTTGGTTTGCTTTGTCTGTTAACGATGTTGTTTACCTGATCAATTTTCTTTGCATTGAGGGAGGGAAACACTTCCTTGATCTTTAAGACATCAGACGTGTTCACTGAAGGTTTGGTAGCTTGAGCGTATGATTTCCCTGGGTTCCCGCTAGGTGTTTTGTTTTTGTCCGATTGGTTTTTTGACTGGAAATATTTGGGGATGGTATTAATCCCCTTCTTTGGTTTGGTCGACAGAGGAGAGAGGGGTGGGGGTGCTCTGTTGATAGTAACCGGGATGGACTTTGGAATTTCCTTGTTGCCATTGCTTTTAGCCAGAGGGATTCTCGGAGTGAATTTTGACGAAATTTTTGACCTGAGTGTCCTGGTGCTATGATCAGTATGGAGGGAATCCCATTTAGCCTTATAAACCGATGAGATGAAATTCCAGATAGCATCACCCATGCCTTTGAACTCAGTAACGTCATTTGCTTGTGCCTCATTTACTTTCTTGTTTCGGATATATTTGGCCATGAAGTCAAGGGTTACCTTAATATTTCTGGTGTTGTGCACTAAATGTTCCATAGAGCCATAAAGGGAAATGAGGTTGAAGGAGCCACTCCAAAGTTCTGGCTCCATTGGAGCATTTGGATCATACGGAAGTTGGATGTTAATAACATCATCCTTGTGTTGGGCATGAGTAGGGGTTGCCTCATTGTTTACACTTTGGGGCCTCATGGGTACCTGTTGGTTAGTTGCTATACTAACCCTAATTGCTTTCTCTTGTTCTGTCTCGTAAGACAGTTCAAGCCGCTTGTTGTTGGATTCGTTGACAACCAGGACAATATCCATGTTGGTGTCCATCCTATCATGGTAAGGAGTGGATCATCCAGAGGAAACCATAGAGGAGTCTCTGGAAGAGTTATTAGAAGGTAAAGGGTTTCTCCCTCATACCTCAGAGTTTCTAGAAGGGACTTGTCCTGTCTGAAAGTCCATCCCTATATCCTTTTCAGTGGACATGGTTGGTAAAGCAGTCTTAATAGTTGAAGCCATGTTAGAAATGCTGAAGGTTGTGGAAGAAAAAGATAATTTATTCGCTAGCTCTCCAATAGGTGCTACTATGCAAGATGGTGGTAAGAGGAAAAGAAGCAATGTAAATGACCATGTATCTACCTTAAGATCAATATATGTTTACATATTATATGACATTATTCCTTCTAGAATCTTTCACTGTCTTCTATTGTATTATATGACTAATGTGTGACACTGGGTCTTGTCATGTGACTATTTGTGACAGTGACATGTAACATCACACTAAACCCTAACCCTAGTTTCTCCAAATAGAAAATAAATAAATAAAATAAAATAAACTTAAGTTCACTGTTTGTGATTCTGATACTCATGCTACTTCAAGTAACTGAGATATAGACACTCTTTCTAGATATTATTATACTTAATCTCATAGTATTATATAGTTATTACTATTTCTTACAGATATTGAATACATTTAGTTTATATGCTACTTTGAGTGACTGAGTTATTATTGTTTTTTACACTCTTTCCTCTTCTGTACTACTTACAGATAATTCTAGTGAATATAAATTACTCTTAACAGTTCATTTCATCCATTGACTCATAACTACTACACCTTGTATATTTTCTTATGTTGTATCAATCAGTGTTTTATGTAGTAGTAGAAGCTTTTATATATTCTTCTTATGTTTCTCTCATTTTATTCATCAAGAATGCCTTTTTCTCTTTCTTACTCAAGTCTTTGCTGTCACATACCATCTGACATCTGCACTCTTTCCATCCTCTTCCAGTACAGATCAAATTCCATTCCAATTAACTTAAGGACTAAACTTTGTATTTCTTATCAATCTTATGGAGTTTTAAATAATAACCTTCATAGTGTCTGATTATCACAAAATAAACTTGCTGTAAAGCATTCTGCTTAGTAAGCATATAGTCTGCAATCAGTAGAACTAATTAGGTAGTTGATGAAAAATTTTTACATAAGTTGAACTACTACTAATACTACTTATCTCTTATTATTACTTATACTTTTCTAGCTTTCTATTATAGTATTCACTACAAGTAAGTGGTTTCCAGTTGTCCACACACTACTGTGCATTCTGTTCATCTTAATAGGTTATAGGCACTAGTTGTCTTGATTTCTAGTTAGTACTTTTTTAGGCTATTTTCTATTGATAAGAATTTGACCAACTTTATTAGTGAGTTAATACCTTGTTGCTCCTAGACCTATTATATATTAAGTTGATTCTGAATCACTCCATGCTTATGAGATCTTCTTATACTTTATATATGCTAATGGCTTATTACTAGTTGGATTGAACATTTGTACTCTAGCTGGCTACACTTGTTTTCTAATTCATGCTGATTATCTTTATTAATAACAATGGCCAACTTTGTTGCTACTCTTTCCAAACTTATTAATCTTTTGTGGAAAATCTATGTCAAATTAACTCTTGCTCTCATTATCAACTCTGAAGCTGTCTTCACTGTTAATGAAATGCTGAATGCTTTAGTACTCTCTTAGACTATAGATGAGATAGCCAGGAGGAACTTCTTAGGCTTCCAAGTCTTAGCTGTTCTTAACTCTACTTTACTAGATAATTTATTATTGCATAGATAGCCTAATGCTAAGGCTCTTTGGACTTATCTACAGACTCTTATAGGAATATATGGTCTAGCATCAATTTTTGCTGACTACTAGAGAACAATCACATTCCAAACTTCTAGTAATTGGGACCTTACTTCCTAAATTGCTAAGCTTGATTCTCTTTACATGAGACTTTGTAGAAATAACTGTGACATCCCTTCTGTCTTGAGAGCAATAACTTTTATCTGCACTCACTTACTCATAGGATTCTATTTCTGCTTCTATTCTTTCTTCTTATACATCTATCTCTAATCTTACTTGGAATATTGTATATTCTGCCATTTAGATAGAATTCTCTAGGTGGACTAACACTATTAATTCCACTCACCATTCTAGCATTCTACATGAGGATAAACCCTCTCAGTGGAAAAAGAACTTTTAGTAGCAGCACTTACAATGGAAGCAGTAGCAACAACAATAGCAATAACAAAATGAGGGTTCTTTTGAGCAGTAAAAGGAATAACTAAGACAGAAAAGATGGTAATGCTCATTAAGCAGATGAAATAAGAGATCAGGATAATAATAGCAGTAATGTTTGTCAGATGGATAATACCATTGTCTTTGCAAGTATAGTCACCATTCCTTCACCAACTCACCCTCTCTCTTCTAAGCCCTCAGTTGTAGTCCCTTGACTTGCTGATTGCTTTTCTATAGTATACACTCCTCAAAGTGGTCCCATTTGAGAATCTTAGGTGTAAGCAAAAGTGTAAGTACTAAAATTCTACAAAAAGTGCTTGGAAAAGAAGTTTCCTGACCTATCTATTAAGGCATCAACCTCTATAATCATAGAACTGCCTGCTGAAAATCCCTCTCCTATAGAGGTTGATCCACTTATAGCAACTGCTCCTAGAAAGTAGGCAGATAATGGCAATTATACAGTTTTCCTAAGAAGTAGTAACAGATATGAATTAGATGGTTATACTCTTGGTAACTAATGTATATGCCTCTCTTCTTACAAGTTGACAGTTCACTAAATTTCTTGACTCAGTCCATCCAATTCTACACCAATGTAGCTATTGCAATAAAGAACTTTATAGGATCAAGTAGAGTTAATTATAAGAAAGCACTGTATTCTTTGTGTAAGTGTAAAAAAGTACCTCATAGCAACTTTTATGAAGATGAATGGTTCTTGGATTCTAGTGCTTCTATCCTTTGATCTTGAGAAAGGGACTACTAAAGTTGCTGTGTCAAAACTATGGCTAGTATATTGTGTTCCTAGCATGCAGATATGTCTTCTCTCTACTGGACAAATTTTTCAGTTTGGATTGAGAGTAAAAAGTAATAAAAGTAGTTCTACTTTTCATAATAAGTCTGGTGACGCTGTTTCATCAGCTACTCTTAACCTTTGAGGCAATATCCAGATTGTGAAGACTTATATTCTCAAGCATAATATCTCCAATCCTGTGAGTCTTGTAACAAGACATATAGACTTTGAGACTTTACATTATCAGTTTGAACATGCTTCTGATAAAGTCATGCATTATGTCCTTGACAATATTGGAGATGTAAGGAAGATCTGTTTCCCAACACAGAAATATGTCTGTTATGATTGCACTTTTGGAAAGATGTTTACTTGAGAACTCTGTTTATTTCAGTGAGCCTCTAGATAATTTGCTCAAATCTCCTTGAGCTTCCTATCTTGTCTTATTCAAAGTACAAGTAGATGATTACATTCCTTGACAACTATTTTTCCTATTGCAACATTGCTTTTCTGTGCAAAAAGTCTGAAGCTAGAAAAGCAATTTTTTCTGGATGTGGTCAAATACTACTTCCCATCTTGTGAAGAGGTTACACACTGACAATGGGAAAGAATATGTAATGTTGGAATTATAATTCTTTTTAAGAGAGCAAGAAATTATTCATAAGACTAGTACTTTACATGTATACTAACAGAGTGATCATACTAAACAATTAAACTACATCTTGCTTGAAAATGCATATTCAATGCAACTTGAAGTATGCCTACCAGAAATCTGGTAGGAGTTCACAATTGCATACTAGTTGAGTATCTCAAATAGAGAACACCTCAGGAGATCTTCTTGGGTGATAAACCTAAAACATTGCACTTCTGTGTCTTTGGCTGTAAATCCTATGTGTTTCTCCCTAGTAAAGTTTATGCCAATAAACTTGCACTATATTTTGAATTGATGATATTAATTTGGTGTGAGAATAATAGTTATTGCTTTATATACCATACATAAGGAAATATCATTTTCTGCTTCACACATGCTATCTTTGATAAGAAACTTTTTCCTAAATGCACTGACTTCCATGCAAAAGAGTATAAATTGTATGATAATTTATTGAACAAAATAAGTTTAGAGACAGAATTACCAGTATCTGACCCTTCTAGAAAAGATAGACCTACTCTAGTACACATTTTATATATACTTATTCCTCCTATTCTAAATAATCTTCCTACTTATTCTTCTTCATCTTTTCTTTCCTATAAGTCTCCATCTCTTACACCTACCTTAGGATCTAAAAAGCCTATAATAGAGATTGAAGAGAATAATGATATTGGCTCTGATGTTGAGATGCAACCACTTAGCCCTCAACAATCTTTGTAACCTGCTCTATAGACACTACAAGAAGGTTCTGAATTGAGAAGATCTAAACATCAAACTCAGATATTCTTTAAAAAAGGAGATATTTATAGAAAACAAGAACATCCTACCAATATCCTATAGAATTCTTTATAACAGCTAAAAGGAAGGTTTTCCAACCCTAATATAGCTTGTGATATGCATAAAAATGCTTGTTAAAAATCACAAAGAATTCATTAGAATACATGACAATTTTCTAATAATTTACTGCCTAGGATAGTAAGGATAAATGGAGTTGATAATATTGTTGAGATAAATAAGACCTCATATAATATCTGGTGGAAAGGCAAACATCTAATTATTGTTGATAATAATAGGGGTAGAATAAATATCCTATCTCTTATAGGTAAATCAGCTAAGCTAGCTATTACTTGCTACTTGGCATATCTTGCAAGAAAAGGGGGAGTAGAGCAGATTTGCTTTCTCTTAGCATAATATGCAGCAGAGTCTTGCCTAATTTCCAAAAACCTTAAACATATTACAAATTACTAGCTGATATTTAAAATAAGTAACTTAAGTCCTGTTTTGAGGAGCTCAAATCACTTAAAGATAGAAATATCTATGAAGTTGTGAACCTTTCTAAGAGACAAAAAGTAATTAAGAGTTGCTGGATATTCAACATCAAGTCTAATAGTTATTACAGATCTTGACTTATTACAAAAAGATTTTTTTAGGTCAAAGAAATCAACTTTAATAAATTATTCTCTCCAGTTGTTTGCTATGAGATAGTATGCTCATTTCTAGCTGTTGTTACTCTTGAAGATTAGGATACTTATAGTGTTGATGTAAGAACTGCCTATCTTTATGGTAATCTGGATAAGAAAATCTATATGAAGCAATCTGAAGGTTTCAGGCTATCTAGCAAAGAAAAGAAAGTCTAGCAACTCTACAAAGCATTGTACAGCCTTAAGCAAGCTAACTTATCTTGATGGCAGACTGTAACTTAAGTCAATGTTAGCTCTAGGATTTAAGTAATATCAATTTGATGCTGGTGTATATTAATTTATGAATAAAGAGATTAGAGAGCTTGTTATAACAATTGTATATATTAATGATGTTTGTTTCATAGATTCAAAAGACTCCCCACTTTTCTTAGAGTTGAAGCAAAGATTTACAATAAAATGGGAATACTATAACTTTGGAGAAACCAAAGAGTTTATTGGGATACATATAAGTTATAACTACAAGAATCAAAAGATCTTTGTAGACCAATCTAAGTACTTAAGCAAAGTTCTAGTATACTTTAATGTAGCAACCAACCCAACAAGTACTCCACTACTATTAGATTATATATTAGAATCCAATAAGCAGTATGAAATTAATTTCTATCAAGAGTACTAGTAAATTGTTATGGAATGCTTTGACACTAACATTTTTCTTTTTCTTTTTCTTTTTAGTGACATCACAGTCACATGACATGTCACATGATGTGACGTCATAGGCCTAGAACATAGTGGAAAGATCTAGAAGATGACGTCAGGGCATATGTATACAACATGGTAGCCTTGAGTAGAGAATAAGGCAGATATGAGGTTGTAGCATGGACCAGATGTATTTAGTATATATAGGACTCTAATTTAGCAGAGACTCCTTGTCGAGTTCTCTTGTGAAATCCCCACTAGATATCCACTTTAAGAGATTTGCTCGTTGTGTGATCGTTGGACTTTGTGTCTAGTGGTTGCTACAATACAAATGGTTAGACCTCTATAATATTTTATTGCTAAGCTAACCTTTCTATTCCTAACCTTTCTATTCCTATTTTCTGTGTTATATTTGCAAATAACTTCAGTGAGTGTGAATTACTCCTAATATTTGCCTAAGTTGTAATCTAAGCCAGACTTAGAATTATTATAATAATCCTACTTTTCTACTTAATATAATTTCTGAAGCTAAAAAGACATTTCCTTATTTTTAAGCATTACTGATAGCTACTTATATGTATAATTGACTCAAACATTTATATATATAATAGCAACTAATACCACAATAGTGAAAACATATGCAAACTTAAAGTAGGACTAGTATATCTCTATTACTCTTGTATTGGGGTTTTATAGGAGAAACTTAATAGAGAATTTTCCATTACAATATATATTATATATGTTTGTACATATAGTCTATGCCTTACAATATATAATCTTTTCTATTTTTTCTTATCTTTTACTATTTTTTTTTAAATTTCTTTTATAATTTAGTTTTCCTATTTTCTTCTTGAAACTTAGCTAAGAAGTATAGTGTCATATCACATATAATGGTCATACAAGATCCTGATTATGACTAGAAATAAGGACAATGATCTATGTTTATTCCTCTCTTATATATCTCTGTCACAAACTTCATTCAGCTTGTATTTTTACAACCAGTAGACTGATTTTCACAAACTAAGTTGTACTAGAAATCCCAAAATAAGGGCTATCTACATATATGTAGGATATATAAAAGAAACAACAAAAAACTGAGATATCAGGCTATCAGTAACTGTAAAAGCTTTGTCTGCTAATATTTTATGAATGGCTGAATGGATTCACACAATTAAACTTGCATTGGAAAGTGCTCATCAATCCATTTACAACAATATATGATGTGTCTCAAAGTAATAAGTATTGGTAAAAATACAAGCATATCAATATAGTGATATAATTAGTTATCTTTTAAAATTAGCCTGATAGCTGCTATGACAGATGACAGCTCCCATCAGGTACAAGTTTTGATTATGTGATGGCAACAGCTTGCATACGGACTATCACTCTTTTGTATATATACCTCTGTGTTTGAGGACTAGACTTCAGACTTAACAACGTTAATTATCCTTGTTGATACTACTCATTATTATCTCTTTATACTGAACCTCTGACATACCACTAAGTTCAAGTATCACAACCAGTGAGTGGCTTATTTGTGATAGTCTCTTAGAATACTTTATAGGCAAATTATTGGACAATAAAGTCCAAGAAGTCTTAAACTAAGAAATCTGCTTTTAACCTCCCTACTTCTAAGGAGCCACCAGCTTCTAAGGCTTTAGTAAGCTCTAAATCTCCTTTCAACATGTCAACTTCCTTAAATACCAACATGTCATGGAATGTTTTATCTAACTCTGCCCTGTTTAGAATATATTATGCTAAATGAGTCAAGATTTAGTCTGACAGCTAGTCTTTGTATCCTCTAGCAAACCATGGGGAATTACAGAAATCTTCAATACTCTTAGCTTCTTCTAAGCTTGTCATATATAAGGTGGCAGATAAATATATACTAACATCTTGTACTCAAGATATGGAGGTTACTACACTGAAGCCTACTCTGGAATCTTTAGCCATATCTTACCAGGAGAATCAACCTATAGATCTGGAACTATAGAACAGATTCTCTACTCCTATTTGTCTTCTTCACCTCAACCAATTCATTAATGGAGATGTATAAAACATTGTATACTCCCTTTACAGGATCACTTTATTTATCAAGTAATATATCAAGATCGTTAACAGTGGACTTTATTTTTATTTTCTCTTTTCACTTTATTTTATTTTTATTTTTATTTTCTATTTTTAGAACAACTTGGGTTAGGGTTTATCAGTCATGCTGTCACATCAGTCACAAGACTGATCACAGGACTTGAGAGAATGGAGTAGAAGGTTTTGGAATAAAGTGACATCATACAACATGGACAACACATGTTGGCCTTATGTCATACACATGGTCATTTAGGGTAGGGTGCACAGTAGTGAGCACAGACCATGAGTAGTAGTATATAAGGTAGACTACTTTGTACTAGGAACTTTATTGAGTTCTCTTGTGTTACTCAATACAAGAGTTGTCTTATTGCTTAACTCTTTGAGCTTTAAGTCATAACATAATGACTCCTTGGCAACAAAACAGCTGATGACATCTCAGTTATTGGCAAGTTCAGTCTCATAGCTTGGGAGCTGCTCAGAGCAATTTACAAGTCTGGATGGAATAAACTTATCTCAGATCAAGAAAACAATTTTTTGTTTCAAAACTGTGTATCAGCATAGTTCACACCTAAGCCAAGTGCAAATACTAGCAAGAAGATGGAGTAGTCAAACATTCCTCCTATCTCTTCTAGGCTAAACAATATAGTCAATATGATTTTCAAAACTTTGAATTATCAGCAGAAGAAGTCTTATGCTCAAGTATCTAAGAAAAACATTGAACAGGTTCTTAAAATCAAAGAAGCTTTCTTTCATTTATTTAACAGAAAAATCATCAATGTAGTCAATACAGTTAATAGCAAAGAGAACAATACAAAACCTAGAATCAATATAACCACTAAAGGGCCATCAAGAAAACAGGTAATTGTACCAATGAGCTCTAACTATATAGATTTGATTATTGGCTAAGTTAATAGTCATGTCATTAGCATCAACAGTCTTCTCAAGGAGGCTAAGTCCATTATCTTTGTTGACTTCATTTGAGCTGACAATAGAGGCATTGTCATTACCACCAACAAGATGGTAAACAACTTAGATCTTCTTATTGTCAAGAAGTATTTCAAGATTATCAACTCTGCAAACATTAACAGTCTATGACTTCTACAATCCAAATCCTACTTGAATATCTTAGGATTCTCTTATATTGCAGACAAGACAAAGCTGCTAATCAATTCTGACATTATTAAAGTAGTTTTCAAGGAAATACTTCTATTTAACAATATCATTCTAGCTTTGAAGCTATAAATTATCAAAACATCTCCTAAGTCTGATATGGCTGTAGTATAGGTCAATATCTGGAACTCACAGAATAGATCAAAAGCAAAAAACATCATCAATTGGCAATTAAATATTAGTCAACATATCTGTATAGTCTGGGGTATAAATATAAACCCAGGAGTACCACAATATAAGAACTGTTGGCAATGGAGACTATTCTACCCTCATTTGTCCATCTCATATAGCCAGGTATGTCAAGTATAACAGCTCACACAAAACAGAACATCATCAGAAGATGGGATGATGTTGCAAGAAAAATAAGAAGACAGTTTCTCCAAGGTTGGCAACCAAAGAGGGAAATCTATGTTTTCACATTTTCAAATACATCAACTGCAAAAAAGACCATCTAGCAGATGAGTATTATTGTCTATATTAGAGAAACCATTTTAATAGAGATTAGCACAGTAAAAAAGTAGAAGAGCTCCACAAGAAGAGAAGGATATCTTTTAGTCTAGTATAGTAGACTTAATTACTTCTTTTCTGTTTATATAAAATGTTGTTTGGGGTTCTTGTACTATAGTTACAAAGTAGTTACCATAGACTGCTATCATACCCTGCATAATAAATTGTTAACTTCAATATATATATATATATATAATAGTCACAGATATCATATGCCAAGTCTACCCATCCAGAAAACACATCTCTATAGGATGTTCCTTGTCAATATTTAATCCAAAGAAGCTTATCTTCCATAGCAGCCACCTTTCTTACAATATGCTTATGTAGTATTGGTGCAACAATCTAGAGATTCTGTTTTCCATGATGGGAATACTTCTATCTGACTCAGCCTTCTATGGTAGGGTTATACTCCTGTCAGTGTCTCAACACTGAAACCTCCACTTGGGATAATAGGGGCTATATCTCTGAAACCCTGAGCATCTCCTATAGTATATATCTGTATATAAGACTAATAGTTACACTGTAATTTGCTAGTCTGATAATTGATGAAGATAACTTCTATTGAACTTGATCCCCAGTATTCAATGGTAACATACTAACTAGTACTCACTCCATTTTGAACTTCTTTCTCCTATCAGAAATTACAACCATGTAACAGACAAACAGTGCAGTATATAAGATAAATCCAAGATTGTTCCACAAGTCTACACATCTCTAAGTCTATCACATACACTTTTACTCCCAGTGTGAACTGTATTGTCAAGATTGCAAGAAGTAAACTTAGTTTTTTCCTATTTTCTCTTTGTATTTTATTTTCTTTTCAATTTACTTTTCTTTATTCTATTTTTAGAACCAGAATTAGGGTTAGAGTGATGAGATCATGCTGACACAAAGCAGGTCACATCAGATGACACAGTCACAAGTCACATGATGTATAGAAGGAAGTAGAATATTCTGAAAGAGTGTCACAAACTTCATTCAGCTTGTATCTCCACAACCAGTGGACTGATTTTCACAAACTAAGTTGCACTGGAAAGCCCCAAATAAGGGCTATCTGCACATATGTGGGAGATACAAAAGCGGCAACAAATGACTGAGATATCAGGACATCAGTAGCTATAAAAGCTTTGTCTGCTAATATCTCACGAACGGCTGAACGGATTCACACGATTGAACTTGCGTTGGGAAGCACTCATCAATCCGTTTCCAACGATATATGATGCATTTCAAAGCGACAAGTATTGGTAGAGATACAAGCATATCAATGTAGTGACATAATTAGTTACGTTCTAAAATTAGCCTGACAGCTCTCATCAGGTACGAGTTTTGATCATGTGATGGCAACAGCTTATGCACGGACCATTACTCTTTTGTATATATACCTCTGTGTTTGAGGGCTAGACCTTAGACTTAACAATGCCAATTATTCTTATTGATACTTTTCATCATCTACCATCATCACATTCTTATACTGAACCTCTGAAACACCATTAAGTTCAAGTATCACAACTAGTGAGTATCTTATTTGTAATAAAGAGATGATATTATACAACATATAACATACATGTTAACCTTAAGGTATATACATAGTTATTTAGGATAGGCTAGAAATAGCTCATATGAACCATTAGGTATTAGTATATAAGGTAGACAATCTTGTACAGAGTTCTCTATTGAGTTCTCTTGTATTAACCTAATACAAGATTCTTTTACTTGACCAACTCTAAGGTTTTGTAATTATAACATTAGAACTCGATACCCTTTCTCTGGGAACTGTCCAACACAGAACCTTCCCTCACTTTACACTTATATTATCCTTAACAGAGAGCAACACAGCTTTTTCATTAAGAAGATAAGGCTAGACTCTAGGCCAAAGAGGTTGGTAGCAGCTACCAGAAGGTTGCAATGAATGACAGGAACCAAGCACAGGCCCCTGTCTAGATGTACTCATTGTTAAGTGTGTGATGTTTAGTAGCATACTTGTATCTTTTGTGTAGGAGTTCTGTGCTGTAGTGTTCTCTTATGACCTGTACATGCAGGAGAATGATAGGTGTCAGTAAGACTCTGTCTAGAGTAGAATGTCTTTCTTAAGACAAAATTGTGTAGAATTTGACTAGGACAGTAGTTAGTAGCTAGATAGTCAGTAGATAGGGTAAGGTAGACTTGAAGAGTGCTGCTAGCTCTTACAGAGGAGTTACATTGAGTTCAGAGGAAGAGTTAGAAACTAAGTCCAACATAGGATCAGTTCTTTCAGCTCAGTTATCACAACCTACCCCACCACCTCTCATACTAGTCTCATTACCATTACCACTACCACCATATACTATGAGTCAACCCGACTACCCTGCCATCATTAGGCAGTTACAAGAACAGATTGTAATGCTATCAGTACAAGTAGGAGGAAGGAAAGTAGGGGGAGGAGTAGCAATGAGCACAGAAGTGGCAAAGCCACAAGTATTCAATGGAATCTTGTTAAAGGTCTCAGGTTTTGTTATGGTATGTAGATTATATATGAAGATGAGATTGAGAAAAGTGGCACTTAAAGAACAAATCCAATGGATATTATCATATGTCTAAGGTAGATCAGTAGATATTTGGAAGAAGAATATATTAGAAGAATTGGAGGTAGGAGAGTTGGAATTTGAATCAGTGGGGGAATTTTTAGCAGAGATAAAGAAAGAGTTTGGAAGGGGAGATAAAGAATTAATAAAAGTAGCTGAGTTGAAGAGAATAGAACAAGGAAACAGAATCATGGAGGAGTTTGTGCAAGATTTCAAGAGAGTAGTAAGAGAAAGTGGTTATGAAAGACACCCACTGATTGAAGAATTCAAATGGTGCATGAATGGAGTAATAAGAAGGAAGCTGATAGAAGCAGAGAACCAACCCAGCTCAATTGAGCACTGGTTCAGTAGGGTAATTGTCCTAGATAGGAGAGTAGGAGAGAAGAAGAAAGGTTAAAAGGAAAGAAGGAGAACAGTGGGGCACCAACCCCAAGGCTAAACAATTAGGAGGCACACAGGCAAGTACTGTCACAGCCCCAAGTTTGGCTAAGAAGGCAGGAGATATCTCAACAGCAGGTTCCTATGGGACTTGCTCCAATGGAAAGAGTGGAGAGAACAAATGCAGTAATGGTGAACCCTCAACAGAGAGCAAGATTTCCTCCAAGATACCCATATATTATAGATGTGGACAGAAGGGAGAACAGAAATTGTTACACATGTAGGAGATTTGGACATTTAACAAGGAACTGCAGGAATAGGGGAACAAGAATGAATAGGAGGATGAAAGTAGAACAGGATAATAATAATTTAAAAGGGGAACAGGATTTAATAGTCTTCAATTAGATCCCAGTAACAATAGGTTTGCAATGCTTGCAAGAGCAACAGATAATACATCTTGCTATAACCTTAACAATGGAGACATGCTAAGAGAAGCAACAGTAAAAATAGGACTGGAAAGGATTGATACACAGAAAGGAATTATGGTGGAAGCATTGTTAGACAGTGGGGTGACAGGGCTGGTAATAAGTTCAGAGTTTGCAAGGAAGCAGAGGTTTAAGTTAAAGAAGCTGGATAGGTCCATATATATAAGAAATGTGGACAGTTCACTCAATAAGAAGGGACCAGTTGAGTATATGATAAAGGTAAATATCTACTACCAAGGATATAGGGAGAGGACAGAGATTGATGTGATTAGGGGACAAAAGTGGAAAGTAATCTTAGGAATGCTGTAACTAGCTTGCCACAATCCTGAGATTGACTGGAGGACAGGGGAAGTTAAGATGATGAGATGTCTGGAGGAATGTGGGAAGCAATGGAGACCAAAGTAGGGAAAACTGGGGTAGCAAAAACAAAAGGAAGAAGAAGCAAGAGAAAAAGCAGGGAAAAAACAAGAAGAGAAAGCAGAGAAACAGAAAAGGAAGTAGAAAAAAAGAAAGATGATGGAAGTAAAAAAAGGTAGCAGAGGACTGGGAGATTTGGGATGAAGAAGAAGAGGCAGTGAAATCAGAGGCAGAAGCTAAGAAGTTGGTTCCAGAAAAATTCCACAGGTGGATTAAGGTCTTCAGCAAGAAACAGTTGGAGAGGATGCCCACACAGAAAATCTGGGATCATGTGATAGATATGAAGGAAGAATTCATGCCGAGGAAGGGAAAAGTGTATCCACTATTGAGGGAAGAAAGAGCAGAAGTAAGAGAGTTCATACAAGAACAACTGAGGAAAGAATATATCTGACTCTCAAAGTCACTTTAAACAGCACTGGTGTTCTTTGTAGGAAAGAAGGATGGTAAGAAGCAGATGGTACAAGACTATAGATATTTAAATCAATGGACTATTAAAAACAATTATCCTTTACCTTTGATATTGGATATAGTAGAAAATATTGGTACAAAAAAAGTATTTATGAAGATAGACTTGAGGTGGGGCTATAATAATGTACAGATAAAGGAGGAAGACAAGTGGAAAACAGCTTTCACAACACCTGAGGGATCATTTGAACCCACAGTTATGTTCTTTGGGTTGATAAATTCACCAGTGACTTTCCAGGTGATAATAAACAAGTTACTTAGAGACTTGATTAATATGGGCAAAGTAGCAGTGTTCATAGATGATGTGATAGTGGGAATGAAAGACAAAAAAGGATATGATGAGTTAGTAGCAGAAGTAATAAAAAGGTTAGAAGAAAACAATTTGTATGTGAAGCTGGAAAAGTGTAAGTGGAAAGTAAAAGAGGTAGGGTTTTTAGGAGTTGTGATAGGACCAGACAGGATAAAGATGGAGAAGGCGAAGGTGAAAGATGTTTTGGACTGGCCGACACTGAGGTGTGTCAAGGACATGCAGAAGTTCTTAGGATTGACAAACTACTATCATTGATTCATTGAGAGCTTCACATCTATAGCTAGGCCTTTGCATAATATGGTGAAAAAGGATCAGAAATAGGATTGGACAGAGAAACAGGAAGGAGCATTTAGGGAACTGAAGGAGTGATTTACAAAGGAACTGGTGTTAGCAACACCAGATTTAGACAAAAAAATGAGGATGGAAGTTGATGCATCAGACTATGTAATAGGGGATATGTTATCAATGGAATGTGAAGATGGGAGATGGAGACTGGTGGTGTATTTATCTAAATTGTTGAATGAGATAGAGAGAAATTATAAAATATATAATAAAGAAATGTTGGCAATCATCAGGGGTTTAGAAAATTGGAGACATCTGTTAGAAGGCACATAATTCAAGTTTGAGATCTGGACAGATCATAAGAACTTGAAATACTTTATGAAAGTACAGAAGTTGAATCACAGACAAGCCTAATGAACACTATACCTATCAAGATTTAATTTCACTCTAAAGTATGTTCTAGGAATGAAAATAGGAAAGGCAGATGGACTTAGTAGGTGACTGGACTGGAAAATAGGCATAGAAAAAGATAATGACAATCAAGTATTTATAAAAGACAATTGGATTTGTAGTTTACAAGAAGTAGTAATAGAAGGACCTGAAGTAGACATACTAGAAAAAATAAAAAAAGCTAGGAGTAAAGATAAAGAAGTAGTTAGGGTAGTAGAGGAGATGAAAAAAGTAAAAGTAAAGGTGTTACAAGGAGATGAGTGGCAGATAGAGGGAAATTTGGTGTTAAAGGAAGGAAAGGTGTATATACCAAAAGATGAAGAGTTGAGAGCAGAGATAATCTGGTAGCATCATGATGTACTGGAAACAGAACATGGAGGGCGATGGAAGATAACAGAGCTGGTCAATAGAAATTATTGGTGGTTAGAAGTAATGAGAGATGTAGGGAGATATGTGGAAGGATGTGATCTATGTCAGAGGATAAAGAATCAGATAGAGGAGATGGCAGGAAAATTGAAGTTGAATGAAGTACCAGAAAAACTATGGACTCATCTAACAGTAGATTTCATTATGAAGTTACTAGTAGTAGCTGGGAAAGATGTGATCCTGGTGGTTTGCAATTGGTTGTCAAAAATGACAGATTTTGTGGCAACTACAGAAGAGACATCAGTGGAGGGATTGGCAAGACTGTTTAGAGATAATATGTGGAAGTTGCATGGATTACTAGAAAGTGTAGTGTCAGACAGAGGACCACAGTTTGCAGCAAAGTTAATAAAAGAGTTGAATAGGATATTAGGAATAGAAATGAGGTTGTCAATAGTGTTCCACCCACAAACAGATGGGCAGATGGAACAGATAAACTAAGAACTTGAATAGTATCTTTGGTTCTTTGTAGATCACAGACAGAAGGATTGGCCAGAGTGATTGGTATCAGCAGAGTTTGCAGTGAACAACAAGATTCATATGGCAACAAAGGTTTCACCTTTCATAGCAAACTATGGAAGAGAGCTGAGAATGGGAGAGAACATAAGGAAGAAAGGAAAGGTAGAGAAAGCAACAGAGTTTGTGGAAAGAATGAAGAAAGTACATGAAGAAGCAGGAGTAGCATTAAAAAAGGCACAGAAAGATATAAAGAAACAAGCAGACAGAGAGAGGAAGAAAACTGAAGATTGGTAGAAGAGAGATAAAGTGATGCTGAGTACAAAGGACTTGGTGTTCAAGAAATGGCCAGCAAGGGAGTTAGTGGACCAATATGTAGGTCCATATACAATCGAGAAGGTGGTATCTACCAATGCAGTCAAACTACAACTGCCAACCTCGATGAGGATCCATCTGATTGTGAATATCAGTCAGATAGTATGATACAAGGAGCAAGTAGGGGGACAGGAAAAAGAAAAGGGTAAACCAATTGAAGTAGAAGGAGTCAAAGAGTGGGAAGTAGAAAAAATATTAAATAAAAGAAAAATAAGAGGAGTAAATAAGTACTTGGTGCAATGGAAGGAGTTTACAGCAGAAAGTGATACTAGAAAAGAAAGAAGATTTGGGAAACATAAGGGAGGCATTGGAAGAATTTGAAAGAAGGATGAATACAGAGATAAGGAGGCAAGAAAAAATAGATATAGTAGAAGAAAGGGATTTTAAGAAGGGAGAATTACTGGAGAAATTTATGGCAAAGATGTTATGTGGGTAGAATGATGGAAAATTTGAAAAGGAGTACTTAAAAAAGCTGGAAAGAAACTGGCAAGAATAGAAGTCAGTTTCTCTGGAGGAGAAACCTTGAAGAGAGGATAATGTCAAGATTACAAGAAGTGGACTTGGTTTTTTCCTATTTTCTCTTTGTATTTTATTTTCTTTTCAATTTACTTTCCTTATTCTATTTTTAGAACTAGGGTTAGGGTTAGAGTGATGAGATCATACTGACACAAAGCAGGTCATATTAGATGATACAGTCACAAGTCACATGATGTATAGAAGGAAGTAGAATATTCTGGAAGAGATGATATTATACAACATATAACATACATGTTGACCTTAAGGTATACACATGGTCATTTAGGGTAGGCTAGAAATAACTTGCATGAACTATTAGGTATTAGTATATAAGGTAGACAATCTTGTACAGAGTTCTCTATTGAGTTCTCTTATGTTAACCTAATATAAGATTCTTTTACTTGACCAACTCTAAGATCTTGTGATTATAACATGTATCTGACAATAAATATCATATACAGGTATTACAGTCACAGTCATATAATTATGGAACTTAGTAGAACATTATGAAAATTACTAGAGAAACTTAGTCATAGCTTTAGAATAGGTTTGTTAGATAAGAAATATATCTGAAAGAGAAAACTATTTGTGGGAAAATTATAGAAGACATCAGAAGAATATAAGAACATTATACAATGTATACAGATATGAATTCTAAATAATTTTGACTTTAGTAGATGTACTATATACTAAAATATTAGATTAAAACTATAATAACTCTACTACCTAACCAAATCCAAGAATAATAGGAAGAAAATATTAATAAGAAGTAGAGTATGAAGAAAGTCAGACTTTTTAGCATAAATATTCAGAACAATATACTATACTAGTTGATTTTCAAGATAAAAAACTATAGAGTATCTATATATTTTAAATACCAGTACTTGTCAGACATACAAAGCTTGGACATTAGTTTCTTTATTTAATTCCTTTTTTCTTTTCTTTTTTTTCTTTTTTCTATTATGTTCTTTATTTAGATTTAGAGTTAGGGTTAGAGTGATATCAGGATCACACTGTCACACATCAGTCATATCATATGACATAGTCACAGGGTCACAGAGTCACATAAAACAGGATAGAAGATTTTAAAAGATGACATTATACAATATATATAAAATATATATTGATCTTAAGGTAAACATATGGTCATTTAGGGTAGGCTAGAGAATTAGTAGCATGAACCATGGTAGTTTAGTATATAAGATAGATAATCTTATACTGAGTTCTCTATTGAGTTTTCTTGTATTAACTCTAATACAAGGTTCTATTTATTGATTAGTTCTAAAGTCTTTGAGTTGTAACAAGATAGATTTATATAATCAAATCTATATTGAAAAGTGTTTATCAAACCATTTCTGGTAATATATTATATAATTATATGATAATCAGTATTTATAGAGATATAAGCATATTAATATAGTGATATAATTAATTATCTTTGAAAATTAGCCTAACATCTGTAGATAACAGCCCTATTATATATGAAGTTTAATTATATGATAGAAACAGCTTATATACAAATTATTACTATTTTGTATATATACTTTTATATCTAAAGATTAGACTTTAAACTTAATTATTACAAAATAAGCTACTCACTGATTGTGCTTAGATAACTTGATAGTAGTTCAGAGGTTTAGTATAAGGAGATAGTGATGATAGATAATGAGTAGTATCAATAAAAATAATTGATATTGTTAAGTCTAAGATCTAATCCTCAGATATAGAGATATACAAAAGAGTAATAGTCCATGCACAAGCTATTTTTATGAAATAATCAAAACTTATATCTAATAGGAGCTGTTATCTGTCATAGCAGATATTAGGCTAATTTTAGAAGATAACTGATTATATCACTACATTGATATACTTTTATTTTTATAAGTACTTATTACTATAAGATATACTATATATCATTAGAAACAATTTGATGAGCACTTTCCAATGTAAGTTCAATTATGCAAATCTGTCCAGCTATTCATGAGATATTAGCTAACAAAGATTTTATAGTTACTGATGGCCTGATATCTCAGTTGTTTGTTATTGCTTTTGTACATACTACATATGTATAGATAGCCCTCATTTGAAGCTTTCCAGCACAACTTAGTTTGTGATATTAGTAATATTAATTATTATCTTTTTTCATTATTATCATTCTCTTGAACTTTTAAATCACTTCTAAATCTCTAAAAGTATATTCAAGATTCAGATATCATAAACAAGTAAGTAGTTCATTTTGTAATACTTAGAAATAGAGTCTGGAGTTTTATGAAGATTATGAAGAATTATGTAATTAGTTATAGAGTGATCAAATATGAAATAGAACTAGATAAATCTATATCAGAAGAGTATGAATATAGTTGGATAAATTGGATATGTTTGGATAGGTATATGACAAAGCTAAAGATACATAGACTAACTTCTAAAAGTATAAAGTAAACTATTTTATAGTAGAAACTTTATCAAGTTTTCTTATGTTACTTAATATATGAGTACACTTTTCTCTTAATATTTGGGCCTAAGTTATAATATTAGAACTTGATAACTTTTATTAAGATTGTCTAGTACAGAGATTTATCTCTTTTACTCTCTTATTATCTTTAACTGAAAGCAGTATAACTTTTAGTCAAGAAAAAACTAACCAGACTCTAAGCTAAGAGGTTAATAGTTGCCACTAGAAGTATTAGAGTTCAAGATAGTGAACTATATTTATTTCATTTCATTTTTATTTATTTTCTTATTTTAAGAATCTAGGGTTAGAGTTTAGCATAACATCATATATAATTGTTACAACTATCACACATATCATAACAAGGTTATAGTTACATGATCATATAATATAAGAAAAAGACATAAAAGATTCTGAAAAAATGATATTATACAATATTTTATAAAAAGTTTTTTTCTGACTTAACTTTGAGTTTTGAATCATAACAAGAAGACATACTATAAATAATATAGACCAAACTTAGGCTTATATTTAGATATACTCATTATCAAATTGATGTTATATGCCAAGTTTACTCATCTAGAAATTACATCCCCACAGTGATATTGCCTCCCAACCATACAAGCCCATCTTTCTCGCAACATGCCTCACAGTAGTAATGCAACCATTTGGGTATTCTGTCTTCTATAACAGAGATACTCTTATTCTACTCAGTCTTCTATGGCAGAGTCACCACTGTCAGTGTCTTAATACTAAAATCTCTGCTTAGTATAATAGAGGCTATACCACTGAAACCCCAAGTATTTCCTATAGTAGAAACTCATATATAAGACTAGTAGTTATACTGTAATTTGCTAGTCTGATAATTAATGAAGATAAACTCTTATTGAACTCAATTCCAGTGTTCAATAGCAATACATCAAATCAGTACTTACTTCTATCTCAGACTTCTTCCTATTTTCTAAAATTATGACTATGTGGCAGACAGATGGTACAGCACATAAGCTAAAGTCAAGGTCATTCCATGAGTCTGCACATCTCTAAGTCCACCTTGCAGACTTTCACCTCTAGTGTGAACCATACCTGACAATTGGGTGGTGTTCATTTGTATTCTTTTTTATCAGCTTTATAATATAAATCTATTATAAGCTGTACATATAGGAGAATGATAGACATTCTTAAGACCTTGTTTAAAGTAGAATGACTTCCTTAAGTAAAATATAATAGAATTTAATTAATGTAGTAATCAGTAATTTAGATATTTAGTAAATAGTATCAGATAGAATAAGTAAAGGACTCACTAGCATTTACTAAGATTTTATCAACTTTGGAGTATGAGATAGAAGATAAAGATAGTATGATCTTCTTTCTAATACCAACTTTCTTTTCCAATCCTCTAACACTACTACTGTTATTATCTTCATTACTACTGATCACACCATTACTACTTTACACTATGAGTCAACAAACATTTGTTGACCAAACAGAGCAGTTGCAGCTTCTCGTTATACAACAAGTAGAGTAGATAGCAGTATCATGGAAGCAGCTAACAATATTAATAGCTAAAGAAGTAGTTATTCTTAGACCAAGATTTTTGGAAGCAGGAAGAGTAGTATAACTGTCTTTATTTAGTGGAGAAGTAGAACAAGTAGCAAAATTTGTGATAGCCTACAAGTTATACACAAGAATAAGAATGAAAGAAGAGATAGTAGAAGAATAAGTATAGTGAATATTGACATATGGCAGAGAGAACTAGTAGATATATGAAAAGAGAACCTGTTGAAAGAAATAGAAGCAGGAGATTTTTTAACAGAATTAAATTTAGAGAAGAAGATAATAAGTCAGTGAATGTAGCAAAATTAAAGTGGGTAGAAAAAAAAACAAGACAATCGAGGAGCTTGTTCAGGAGTTTAAAAGAGAAGCAAGAGGCAGTGAATATGAGAGATAGATACTAGTTGAGGAATTCAAACAAAAAATGAATGGGATAATCAAAGATAACTTATAAAGACAGAAAATCCTTCAAGAAATATAAATTAGTAACACAAGAGAGCAATAAACTTAGATAAACATTAGAGACAAAGCAAGAGAGAATAAGAGAGGCTGAGAGAAAGAAAAAAAATAGAAATCAAGAATCAAGGTAAACTGGGATGATTAACAATTAAAGGGAGTTTAGGCCATAACTATCTTTACTCCAAGTTTGACCAAGAAGACAAGAAAAACAGTAGATGCCAAAAGAGCCCACTCTAATGGAAGACATTGAAAGGACAAACACAGTGATATTAAGAAATCTAGTTCAGGGACAGTAAATAGGGTTTATGTCAGAATGGGGCCTCTACACAATGGAGGTAGATCAAGAAAACAACTGTTATAGCTGTGAAGGGTTTTGACATTTAATACAACACTGTAAGAATAGAAGAACTATTTGAGAGGACAGAAAAATTGACTTAATAGAGGACAAACATTTAAAAGAGAAAGGAGACTAGAATCTCAACTATACTTCTATAATAAATTTGATGTACTAGCTAATAGGATAATATAAATAAATTTATCAGATATATTAGACATGGTTTACATCTCATTATCCAAGATCTGATGAAACATCTCAGTATTATGCTGGAAAATGCTTTTTCATAAAAATAAGTAATCTCCTAAGGTTTTTGAGCATATAATTATTCTTTACCTTTGATTTCAAAAATATAAGTACAAAGAAAGTATTTACTAAATTAGATCTATAGTAAGAATATAAAACCTCTTTGAAGACATTAGCAAGAAGATATTATACTTCTAGATAATGTTTTAGATCCTCTTGAGCAAACAGCAGTTGAGAAGCAGTGTGGTAGCTGTTAATCAAACCAGATTTCAAGTAAAAGAGATCTCTGGGAATAAGAAACACTACTCACAAACAGCTAGCTATAAAGTGCATGTACTTATAAGAGAGTTTTACTGAGTTACAAACATTCAGACAGTTGAATAAGGCAGGAAATTATTAGATCAGAAGCCGACAGAGTTTAGAATGGAGGAATAGAAAGAAGTAGCTATAGAAATGGTAAAAGAAAGAATGGAATTTTTACAAGTAGAGATCAATCATTGGATTGATATTGGATTGTAGATAAAGAAACAGTCATGTGTTTGAGAGACTTTAGAGAGTTTCATTATGGTTTTGGTCTTCATTCTCTAGTTTTATTCTTTGTATTTTTAAAATAATACATAAGCCATGAGTAAAGGAGAGTAAAAAGAGAGGACTCCTATCCAAATACACTCACTCAAGAGCAGCTTAACTTTATTTTATCAAGTGAGCATTGTTAGTACTTGCTATCACTTTCAGATGAGTTTTGGAGAATTTTAGCAGTCTGGGAAAGGCTGACAAGGTGAGTATTAGTTGGTATCTTTAATTGTAAGGTTTGACTTGAAAGATATCTTTGAGATACATCACCTGGGATGAATAGTGTTGTTGAAGACTTAAGGAGCTTTGCAATCTATTCACTAGAATTTCCAAAGGAACTTGTTATGGTGTAGGGTTTACTGTTTAGGAGTATATTAGCTAAAGAAAGCATTTGCAAGTGAATGATACTTATACATTCCTTTTAATATCCTTTCTAACTTTATTCTTTCACATTCATGAGAACTCTTTTCAGAGTTTTATGTGTTCTAATCATTTTCAATATTATTATTTCTATATTTTCTATTGATTCCTGACACTGATAATGTCCCCTTTGAATTCTTTAGTACATAGTTAAGGGCTAGTATTACATAGTTCCTGTTGCATCCTAGCATAACCTCTTTTGTGCTTGATTCCTGTCATTAGAAGTTTAAAATAATCAGTTATGTATTATCTGTAAACATGGAAGATAAGTTAGAATAACCTTTGACTTCAGCTTATGTACTATATCTCCATGAGTTACACTGGTTACATATTTCAGAAGAGAACTTGGTAAGCTTTAGTATATTGAGACTACTAGAGGGTAGTAAGGTGTGTCATCACCAACACTGGAAGAGAGTGTTAGTTTTGGTTGATTTTCAGGATAAAGTTAATATAGTGTAAACTACTGGTTTATATACTAGGTATACTATCTAGGTATACTATCTATGGTAGTTGTCTGGAATGAAGATTGCTAAGCAAGTTATTCTGGTTTGTTAGTGATTTTTGGATATTAAGGATAGAAGTTCATGAAGTTTGGAAAAGGACTAGCAAGAACATTTAAGGGAGAGTGAAGAGGGATAATCCACACCAGAAGATGTTAGAGAGTGCAGATGAGGGAGGAATCATTATTTGTAAGTTGGAACAGATGGCTAAAACAGAATAAAGAAATCTAAGGAATATCTGAGAGAGGTAATAGTAAAAATCAGATTAGAAAGAATCAATATCAAAGAAGAAATCACAGTAGAAGTATTTTTAGATAGTAGCTACTAGCTATAGGTCTTGTTGTAAGTTCAGAGTCTGTAAGAAAGCTGAGATTTCAGCTGAAGAAAATAGAAAGACTAATATATATAAGAAATGTGGGCAGTATTTTTAACAAGAAAAAACCAATAGAACATATGGTAGAGATAAACATATTTTACTAAAAGCATAGAGAAAGTGTGAAGATTGATGAGATAGAGAAATAAAAGTGAAATGTAATCTTGGAAATGTTGTGGCTTACCTGTTACAATCCAGAGATTAACTGGAAAATAGAGAAGATGAAGATGAAGTGATGTCTGGATGAGTATGAAAAGCAATAGAGGATAGTACAGGAGGAACTAGAGTGGAAAAAGCAAAAGAAGAAAGAAGCAAAAGATGAGTGAACAAAATAAAGGGAAAAGATAGAGTGATAGAAGGAAGGAAAAAAAAGAAAGATTACCAATAACTACCCTTTACTTTTAATTTCAGATATTGTAGAGAATATTAGTACTAAGGAAGTATTTAGACTTGTGATGGGGATATAATAATATATGGATAAAGCAGGGAAATAAGTGGGAGGTGGTATTTATAACTTCAGAAAGATCATTCAAGCTAACAGTAATGTTTTTCAGATTGACAAACACACCAGCTATATTTTAGACCATGATAAATGAAATTCTTTGAAGTCTCATCAACACTAGAAAAATGGTGAACTTTATCAATGATGTAATTGTAGGAATAGAAGAGAAAGAGGAATATGATGAAGTAATAGAAGAAGTTGTGAGAAGATTAGTAGAGAATGATTTATACATAAAACTAGAAAAATACAAGTAAAAGATATATTGGACTGGATGATTCCAAAAGGAGTTAAAGATATATAGAAATTTTTGGAATTAGCAAATTACTGTTAATAATTCATTGAAGATTTCACAATGATAGCTAGACCTCTACATGATATGGTAAAAAAGAATTAGAAGTAGGAATAGACAAATAGATAAAAAGAAGCATTTTAGGAGTTAAAGGAGTAATTTACAAAAGAACTAGTGTTAGTAGCACCAGATCTAGACAAAAAAATAAGAATAGAAGTAAATGTGTTGGATTATACTACAGAAGGGGTTTTATTTATAGAGTGTAATGATAAAAAGTGGAGACCAGTGATATTCTTCTCAAAATCTCTAAATAAGATAGAGAAGAACTACAAAATTCATAATAAGAAGATGTTAGTGGTTATAAGAGGTTTAGAAAACTAGAGATATTTATTAGAGAGCACAAAATTCAAGTTTGAGATTTGAACAGACTACAAAAACTTGAAATACTTTATGAAGGTGCAGAAGTTAAACTAAAAACAAGCTCAATGGGCATTATATTTGCCAAAGCTTGATTTTACTCTAAAATATGTACCAGGAACAAAAATGAGAAAAGTAGATAAACTTAGTAGGAGACTAGACTAAAAAGTAAGAATTAAAAATGATAATAATAATCAGACTTTAATTAAAGAACAATGGATTTGTAACTTAGCAGAAGTAATAATAGAGAGATCTGAAGTAGATATATTAGAAAAAATCAAAATAGCTAGAAGTAAGGATATCAACTTATTAATATCACCAATATCTGTTACCAACCTTATGGGTTTCTCTTCTCTTAAGTCTTGAGTCTTAATCCTTCTACAAACTCCAATGGATTCTTGCTTGTGTTTTTATGATTGTAATGACCTACTTCCCTCTGTCATTACCAAATGAACTTCTGCTCTTCTATAACATTCAAGATCTCTCCATTAAGATTTCTAACTACCTAGCTCTATTATTCTGTAGTTAGGCTAGTAATTGTTTTGTCTGATTAGAATAGACTTGCTGTTTCTAGAAAACTTCATTTTGCTCTCTTAGAATTCTCTAGAAATCTTAAACTCTATATAACCCTGCAAACTTTGCCTAGTTACTCTAACAAACAATTTCACAAGTGAATTTATGTTTTTGACAAGAAAGTAAGTGTATGTTTACCAGGAAAATATAGGATTATACAATTGACTTAAAAGAGGGATGTATGTTAGAACAACTGGGCAGAAGAGCAAAGCACTTCAAATCTCCAGGAAATTCTAAATCTATTGTTCAAGAAATTACTGAACTATATACTTATCTTCAGAAAATCCTAAGAAAGTAGAATGAGGATTTCTGAAGATGATGACCACTCTATATAATAATAGGTCTATTCTAATGTGTCAGAATTCCGATTACATAAGTAAGGAATAATAATACTTAAGTAATCAGGAACAGTTTAGAATAAAGAAACTAAAATGGAAGAGAGCTAGAGTGTTTAGCAAGTACTTCCAGAGTATGGAAAAGTAGATAAGTAGATATACAAATAACACTAGAAGACTTTGGAAGACTAAAAAGTGTTGTGGAAGAGCAAGAGAGTGTATTAAAAAAGATTGAATAATATATCTAGATAGTTGGAAGTATTGGTGTGCAGCTTAAAGAAGTTTAGAGTATGGGAAATTAGATAAGCAGATGAGTGTAAATGTGGGAAAGAATCATAGAACATGGGTCAGCCAGAAAATATAGAAGAAAAAAATCTTGGAAGAGCCAGTTCCCTTATAATTTATACTAAGAAAAGAGAAAGTTTACTCTTTGTCTTAAAATAAGAAAAAAGTGAGAAAGTTTATATAAGAATAGCTATACAAAGAGTATATCAAACTCTTGTCATATATTTATCTGAACACATCTGATATGTCTAACTCTATCATGGATAATGCTTACATAACATCTAATCTGCTCAAAATATCTTCCTTTTGGTTTATACATATTTTTTTAATATAAATTAACCTGATTCCACTTTATATCTGATTACTCCATAACTGATCATATGACTTCATCATAATCTCCATAGAATTCCAGACTCTATTCCAAGGATTTTAGTATACTTAAAGTAGTTATTTGTCTTCTCCAATCCTTAGATATAGTCTTAGTTACTAAGTACTAGTATTTAAGGTGTATAAATACTTCATAGTTCCTCACCTTGAAAATTGACTAGTGTTGTGCATCATTCTGAATGCCCATGCTTAGAACTTTAGCTTTTCTCATATTCTACTTTCCATTAATTATGACTACCATAACATATAAAGATACAGTATATCTGTTAAAGCCAAGGTTATCTGTAATTCATATCTGCATATCACAGATAATATTCACATGTCATATTCAATGTCTTTTGTAATTTTCCCATAGATTGTTTCCTCTTCTGGACATGTTTCTTATCTGACAACTCTCTAAGTTATCTTAAATGGCATTAGTATTCTTTGTAGGAAAGAAGGATGGCAAGAAGTATATGGTACAGAACTATAGATACTTAAATGAATGAAATGTGAAAAATAATAACTCTTTACCTTTAATATCAGATATTATAGAAAATATAGGTATTAAGAAAGTATCTACAAAGTTACAATAATGTATGGATAAAGGATGGAAATGAGTAGAAAGCTGTGTTTATAATACCAAAAGAGTTATTTGAACCAATAGTGATATTCTTTAGGTTCACAACCTTATCAGCCACTTTTCAAGCTATGGTGAACAAAATCCTAAGGAATCTGATCAATACTGGAAAGATAGCTAGCTAGCTTTATTGACAGTATGATAGTAGGAATAGAGGAAAAAGAGAGATATGGTGAGGTAGTAGAAGAAGCAGTAAAGAGACTGGAAGAAAACAATTTATATATAAAACCAGAGAAGTGTAAATCGAAGATCAAAGAAATAAGATTTTTTATAAGTAGTAATTGGGACAAACAGGATCAAGATAGAAAAAGAAAAGGTAAAAGTAGTTCTGAAATGGCTAGCCCCTAAAAGAGTTAAAAACATCCAAAAGTTCCTAGAACTTGCCAACTACTATTATCAGTTCATAAAAGGCTTTTCCAGAATTACTAAACTATTACATGAGCTAGTGAGAAAAAAGTAGAAGTGGGAATGGGAAAACAGATAGAAAAAGGCATTTGAGAAGTTGAAGAGGAGGCATTAGACATGGTTCACATCTTATTATGTGAGACTCATAGTAGATTCTTGGAAGATAGATAAGAGAGTATACATTATCCAAATGCACAGAACATAGATATTGAATAACTTGTAGTTTCAGCTTATATACTTCATCTCTACTAGCCATACTTGTCACATATTTTGGAAGTCTTACTGAGAGACTTTGTAGAAGATAAGTCCACCAGAAGGTGGTGAGGTATGTTATCATCAATACCAGAAGTTTTAGTTTTAGTTAATTTTCAGGATAAGAGTTAACAGTGTAACTACCAGCTTATATGCCAAGTACTCTATTTAACTAGGAGATAGAGACTTTAAGCAAGTTACCCTAAGTCTGGATGGTCTTCAGATATAGAGGTAGAGATTTATAGAATTGTTAGGAAGTTTAACAAGGATGTCTAAGAAGTAATTGACATGGGATGGAGAGAGCTAATCTGCACCAAAAGAGGTTTGGAAGTGTAGATGAGTTAGTAGGCATTATCCATGAGTTAGAATGAATGTGACTAGATTGAAATGTAACAGAAGATTTACAACAGAACTGATGCTAGTTATACCAAACTTAGACAAAAAAATAAGGATGAAAGTTAATGCATCAGACTATATAACAGAGAGAGTTCTATTAATGAAGTATGAAGATAGAAGATAGAAACTAGTAGTCTATTTCTCTAAGTTGTTGAATAAAACAGAATGAAATTATAAAATTTACACCAAAGAGATGTTGGTAGTTATAAGAGTTTAGAATCAAAGATACTTATTAGAGGATGCAAAATTCCAGTTTGAAGTTTGGACTGATCACAAAAATCTGAAATATTTTATGAAGATACAAAAGTTGAACCAGAGATAAGTAAGATAGATTCTTTACTTATCTAGATTTGACTTTACTTTAAAACATGTACCTGAAACAAAAATAAGAAAGGCAGATAAACTAAGAAGAAGACTGGACTGGAAAATAGAAACAGAAAATGACAATGAAAATTAATAAAAGAGGAATGAATACATAGTTCGGTAAATGTAGTAGTAAAAGGACCAGAAGTAGAGATACTAGAGAAAACAGAGGAAAGAAAAGAAAAGATAAAGAAGTAGTTAGAGTAGTAAAGAAGATAAAAAAGACAGGTATTAAAGTATTAAAAGGAGAAGAGTGAGAGATAGATAATGAGTTGGTATTGAAGAAAGAAAAATTGTATGTTTTTTAGGATGAGATACTGAGGTTAGAGATTATACAGTTATATTATGATATACTGGTAGCTAGATATGAAGGCAAATAGAAGATGACTGAATTAGTAAGAAGAAACTATTGGTAGCCAGAAGTGATGAGGAATGTAAGAAGATATATGAAGAGCTGTAATTTATAAGAATGAAAAACTATATAGAACCTCTGGTAGGAAAGCTAATGACAAATAAGGTTTCAGAGAAACCATAGGTGTTAGAATCAAAGACAGTAGACTCTATTTATTTCCATTTTCTTTTCCATTTTTATTTTATTTTTTAAACTTAGAATTAGTATAATATTACATATAACTGTTACAAATTGTCACACAATAGGATATGGTGTTACACTTTGGTCACAAGTTGCAAGTATGGTCACACAATCATATATCACACAGAAGGATATAGAAGATTCTAGAATAATAACATGTAATATGTATAATCTTTAGAGTAGACTAAGGTTAGTATAGCATGGACCAGTAGTCTAGTTTATATAAGATAGACACTTTTTGTACTTGGAACTCCATTGAGTTCTCTTGTATAAACCTATACAAAGTTCCTTTATTGACTTAACTCTTTAAGTTTTTAATTGTAACATTAGAGCTCAATATCCATTTCTTGAAACAATCTAATCTAGGGCCTTTTCTCACTTACTTTTTCATCATTCTTGACCAAGAAACAGCACCATTCTTTAGTCAAGAAGAATTACCAGGCCCTAGGTATAAGAAGTATACTAGCTAGACAGAAGAAGCTTAGCCATTTTTCTTGTACTAAAGTCTGCTAGTACTTGGAAGATATATTACCTTTTGTGGATGTGTTAGTTAGTTTTTTGCATAGTAGCTCTGTACTGCTGGTCCACTTGTGATCATTTCATGCAGAGAAACATTGGAAGCTTTTATAATATCATCTAGAGTAGGCATTTCCTCCTTAGAGATATTCATATACAAGTTTCTTAGGGTAGTAGTCAGTTATTTAAGTAGATAGTGTGAGATGGGACAAAAAAGAGCCTACTAGCATCTACCAAGATAAATTCAAGTTTGGATTATAAGTCAGAAGAGGAAACTAGCACTAGCTCTATCTTACTCTTATACACATTCTTATCTCTACACTACCACTACCATTATTATTAACCAAATTTCCACCTCTTTACAACAATATGAGTCAACTCAACCTAATACAAGCTGAACAGTTAATTCAGCAATACCAGAACCAAATTACTAACATGCAGGCATAACTCCAAACACTGGCTGAAGGAGTAGGAGCAGCAGCAGTGATTTCTTGACCCAACACTGGATCAAACATAAAAGTGGCAAAGCCACAAATGTTCAATAGAGAGATAGGAAAGGTTTTAAGATTCTTAAAGGCATACAGACTTTTTATTAGAATGAGAATGAGAAATAATATGGTGGAAGAGCAAATGTAATGGGTTTTATCTTATGTGCAGAGAGGGTCAACAGATATATAAAAAGAAAACATTATGAAAGATCTGGAGAATGGAAGTTTGAGCTATGTGACAGTAGGAGAATTTTTAGCAGATTTAAAACAGGAGTTTGAAGGAGAGTTAATGAAACAATAAAAGTGGTGAAACTAAAGAAAGTAGAACAAGAAAGTAGAATAATGGAGGAGTTTGTACAAGAATTTAAAAGGGCAGCAAGAGAAAGTGGTTATGAAAGAAGACTATCAATAGAAGAGTTTAAGTGAGAAATGAATAAAGTGATTAGGAGGAAACTAATGGAGGTAAAATAATCTCCAAGAAACATCAAACAGTAGTATAAGTGAGCAATAAATTTAGACAAACATTGGAAGGAGAATAAATGGAAGGAGAAAAGATTGAGAGAAAGAAGAGAAATAGAAGCTTAGATACCAAGAACATATATTGGTGGAGCACAATGGCAACAATTGCTACAGCCTCAAGTTTGGCCAAGGAGACAAGAGATTCCTCAACAGTGAGTGCTGACAAAGAGTGCTGACAGAGCTTACTCTAATAGAGAGAATAGAATAAATGAATGCAACTATGGTACATTTGAATCAACAGAAAGTTACAGTGAAAATTGGACTGGAAAGAATTGATATGCAAAAGGAAGTAACAATGGAGGTGCTATTAGATAGTAGTGCAATAGAGTTAGTCATAAGTTCAGAGTTCACTAGGAAACAGGGGTTCAAACTGAAAAAAAAAATAGAAAAACCTATTTATATGAGAAATATAAATGATTCCTTTAATAAGGAGAGACTTATTGAGCATACAGTGGAGGTAAATATCTAATATCATGGATATAGGAAAAGAATAGAAATTGATGTAATTAGAGAACAGAAATAGAGTATGATTTTGGAAATGCTATGGCTTACTTACTACAATACTGAGATTGATTAGAAGACAAAAGAAGTGAAGATGATGAGGTTTTTAGAAGAGTATAAAAAGCAGTAAAAACTGAAGTAAGGGAAGTCAGGGTGGCAAAAACAGAAAGAAAAAGAAATAAAAAAGAAAGAACAGAAGGAGGAGAAAGAAAAGAAAAAGAAGAAAAAACCAAAAAAAGAAGAGGACAATGGAAGTGAAGAAGGTGGCAGAGGAATAAGAAATATGGGATAAAGAAGAAGAAGTAGCAAAGTCCAAGAAAAAGCCAAGAAATTAGTATCTCAAAGATTTCATAAGTAGATTTATGTCTTTGGAAAGAAAGTGAGTGAGAGGATGCCAACAAAGAAGTTGTGGGATCATGTGATAAAAATAAAAGAAGGGCTTGTACTGAGAAAAAAGAAGGTATATCTGTCATCAAGGAAGAAAAGGGGAGAAGTGCAAGAGTTCATCAAAGAGCAATTGAGGAAGAGATATATTAGGCTTGTAAAATCATCTCAAATGGCACTAATATTTTTTGTAGAAAAGAAGGACAGTAAGAAGAAGATAGTGTAGGACTATAGATATTTAAATAAATGGACCATTAAAAATAATTATTCTTTACCTTTGATTTTGGATATAGTAGAAAATATAGGCATAAAAAAGTATTTACTAAATTAGATTTATGATGGGGGTATAATAATATACAGATCAAGAAGAGAGATAAGTAGAAGGCAGTATTCATGACTCTAAAAGGGTTGTTTGAACATACTGTAATGTTCTTTGGGCTTACAAATTCACTAACAACATTCCAAACAATGATGAATGAGATTCTTTAGGACTTGATCAATACTGGAGAAGTAGTGAGCTTTATTGATGATGTTGTAGTAGGAACAGAGAAAGAAGAAGGGCATGATAAAGCAGTAGAGGAGATAGTAAAAAGGTTGGTGGAAAATGATTTATATATAAAATTAGAGAAGTGCAAGTAAAAGAGGAGGGAAGTAGGATTTTTAGGAGTAGCAATTGGACCAAAAGAGATTAAGATGGAGAAAGAGAAAATAAAAAAAGTATTAGATTGGCCAACTCCAAAAGAAGTTAAAGACATACAAAAATCTTAGGACTAGCTAATTATTATTGGCAGTTTATTAAGGATTTTGTGGTAATAGCCAGACTACTACACAACTTAGTAAAAAAAGATCAGAAGTGGGATTGGATAGAAAAGCAAGAGAAGGCATTTCAGGAATTGAAGAAGAAATTCACAAAAGAACCAGTATTAGTAATGCTGGATTTAGACAAAAAATGAGAATAAAAGTTGATGTATCAGACTATGCAACAAAAAGGGTGTTATCTATAGAATATGAGGATGGACAATGGAAACCAGTAGCTTACCTCTTAAAATCTCTCAATGAAACAGAGAGGAACTACAAGATTTATAATAAGAAAATGCTAGCAGTAATAAGAGAATTAGAAAACCAGATATATTTGCTGGAAGATGCTGAGTTCAAGTTTGAGGTTTGGACAGACTATAAGAACATTTTAATACATGTACCAAGAACAAAAATAGAAAAGACAGATAGACTTAGTAGGAGACTGGACTAGAAAGTAGGAGTAGAAAAATACAATAAAAATCAGACACTAATTAAAGAATAATAAATTTGTAGTTTAGCAAAAGTTGTAATAAAAGGACCTAAAGTAGAAATATTAGAAAAAATAAAAATAGCCAGGGATAAAGACAAAGAGGTAGTTAGAGTAGTAGAAGAAATAAAGAAGATAGGAATTAAAGTGTTATGAGAAGATGAGTGGTAGATAGAAGGAGACTTGGTATTGAAAGAAGAAAAAGTATATATGCTGAAAGATGAAAAACTGAGAGTAAAAATAATCCAGTTACACCATAATATTCTGGTAGCAGGACATGGAGAAAGATGGAAGATAATAGAGTTGGTGACAAGAAATTACTAGTGGCTTGAAGTAATAAGAGATGAGGGAAAATATGTAGACAGATGTGATATGTATTAGAGAATGAAGAATAGGACAGAGGTACTAGCAGAAAAGCTGAAGTTGAGTAAAGTACAAAAAAACTGTAGATATACTTGATGGTTGACTTCATAACTAAGTTACTGTTAGTAGGTAGGAAGTCTGCAATCTTAGTAGTCTACAATAGATTGTTCAAGATGATGTATTTTGTAATAGCAATAGAAAGAACATTAGCAGAAGAATTGGCATGGTTGTTTAGAGATAATATGTGGAAGTTACATGAATTATCTAAAAGTGTGGTTTTGGATTGGAAACTACAGTATTAGAATTATAAATGATAGACTTTGTTTTATTTTATTTTCCCTCTCATTTTTCTCTTTTCTTTTATCTTCTATTTTTGGGATCTAGAGTTAGAGTTAGTGTGATGTCATGTGTCACTGTCACAAACTGTCACATGATCATGTATCATGATAGAACATAGTAGAAGGTTCAGAAAAGAATGATGTTATTACAATGTGTTTGACATATATTGACTATATAGATAATATATGGTTTTTAGTTAGGTTAATAGTACTGTAGCATGAACCAGTTATTAGAGTTGTGAACATTGGACTATATTTTCTTTTTCTTTTTTTATTTTATTTATTTAGGGTTAGGGTTTAATAAGATGCTATGGTCACAACTGTCACAAACCTGTCACACAAGTCACAGTCACATTATCATGTGGTCACAAGGGAAGAAGATAGAAAGTTCTGAAAGAAATAACATTATACAATATATATAATGCATGTTGATCTTAAGATAGATATATAGTCATTTAGGGTAGGCTAATTATAGTAGTAGCATAGACCATCAGTCTGGGTATATAAGGTAAACAACCCTGTACAGAGTTCTCTTATATAAGCTTATACAACATTCTTTTCATTAACTAGCTCCAAGGTTTTTAAGTTATAATACTAATAGCCTAGCATATATAAGATAGATAGTTCTGTGCTGAGTTCTCTATTAAGTTCTCTCATGTTACTCTAATACAAGATTTTTCTTATTGACCAACTCTAAGGTTTTTAAGTTGTAACACACAGTTTACAGCAAAGTTGGCAAAGGAGTTAAGTAAAATATTAGAAATTGAGACAAAGTTGTTGACATCATTTTATCCTCAAACAAATGGTCAAATAAAAAGAATAAATCAAGAATTGGAACAATATTTATAGTTCTTCATTGATCATAGATAAAAGAATTGGCTTGAATGATTAGTGACAGCAGAGTTTGTAATGAACAATAAGATGCATTCAGCAACTAAGGTATTTCTGTTTATGACAAATTATGATAGGAAGTTGAGAATAGTAGCAGATATCAGAAGGAAAGACAAAGTAGAAAAAATAATAGAATTTGCTGAGAGGATGAAGAAAGTACAGAAGAAAGCTAGGGTGATATTAAGAAAGGCTTAGAAAGAAATAAAGTGACAAATAGACAGAAGAAGGAAAAAAGTTAAAAAATGGAAAAAGGAAGATAAAGTAATGTTGAGCATAAAAGACTTAATGTTCAAAGAATGACTGGTAAAGAGATTAGTGGATCAATATATTGGTCTATATATCATCAATGAGATAGTATCTACTAATGTAGTCAAATTACAACTGCCTACTTTGATAAGAATTCATTTGGTAGTAAATATTAGCCAAGTAGTATAATACAAAAAATAAGTGGAGGAATAAAAAGTCAAAGAAATGAAACTGGTAAAGGTAGATGAAGTTGAAGAATGGGAGGTTGAAAAAATTCTAAATAAAAGAAAAGTAAGAGGAGTAGTAAAGTATTTAGTATAATAAAAGAGGTTTATAGCAGAGCATGACATTTGGGAGAAGGAGGAAGACTTAGAGAATACAAAGAAAGTGGTAGTTAAATTTGAGAGAAGAATGAATGCAGAAGTGAAATAACAAGAAAAGTTGAATATAGTAGAAGAAAGAGACTTTAGAAGGAGAAAGTTGCTAGAAAAGTATATGACAAAAATGTTATATGGGTAGAATAATAGAAAGAGTATCTAAGGAAGTTAGGAGATAAAAGCCCACAGTGTTGGCTTGGAAATGTGTAAAGTATGAGAACTCTGTGTAATGAGCTCAGTAATATGGACTTGTTAGAACAACCTTAGCTTTAGCTTATATGCTATACCATCTGTCTACTATGTAGTCATAACTTTAGATGAATAAATAAAGTCCAAGATGGAAGTGAGTACTGATTTGGTTGTTGCTGTTGAATACCAGGAATTGAGTTCAATAGAGATTATCTTTGTTGATTATCAGACTAGTGAATTACAGTGTAACTACTAGTTTTATATACACATTGGATATATAGGAGATGCTTGGAGTTTTAGTGTATTATTCTGAGCAAAGGTTTCAGTAGTGAGACACTGATGGTAAGATAGGAGTATTTCTGTCATAGAAGACTAGATATCCTGGTTGTTGGATCACTACTGCAAAAATATGTTGCAAGAAGAGTAGCTATTATAGAAGATAGGCTTGTTTTATAGATATTGTAATAATAGTATAACTACAGGAATGTATCCTCAGAATGGGTGGACTTGACATATGACAAACTAGCAAAAATAAAAGTCAGTTTCTCTAGAAAAATCTTAAAGAAGGGATAATATTAGAATTAAAGATAGTAAACTCTATTTCTTTTCTTATTTTATTTTATTTTTCAGACTTAGAGTTAATATAATGTCACATATGACTATTACAAATTGTCACATGACATGACATAGTATCACACATTGGTGATAAGTTGCAAGTCATGATTACATAATCATATTGTCACAAACTTCATTCAACTTGTATCTCCACAACCAGTGGACTGATTTTCACAAACTAAGTTGCGCTGGAAAGCCCCAAATAAGGGCTATCTGCACATATGTGGGATGTACAAAAGCAACAACAAATGACTGAGATATCAGGCCATCAATAGCTATAAAAGCTTTATCTGCTAATATCTTATGAATGGCTAAATGGATTTA
Organism: Leucocoprinus gongylophorus; assembly: GCA_022457215.2. Lineage (NCBI taxonomy): Eukaryota > Fungi > Basidiomycota > Agaricomycetes > Agaricales > Agaricaceae > Leucocoprinus > Leucocoprinus gongylophorus. The sequence continues at coordinate 44,325 of JAJOHK020000053.1, forward strand.
CACAATTGAACTTGCATTGGAAAGTGCTCATTAATCTGTTTTCAAAGATATATGATGTGTCTTAAAGTGATAAGTATTGATAGAGATACAAGCATATCAATGTAGTGACATAATTAGTTACATTCTAAAATTAGCCTGACAGCTGCTATGATAGATGACAGCTCCCATCAGGTACAAGTTTTGATCATATGATGGCAATAGCTTGCATACAGACTATCACTCTTTTGTATATATACCTTTGTATCTAAGGGCTAGACCTCAGACTTAACAACATCAATTATCCTTGTTGATACTACTCATCATTACCTCCTTATACTAAACCTCTGAAATACTATTAAGTTCAAGTATTACAACCAGTGAGTATCTTATTTGTAATACACATGCTATATAGAAGGATGTAAAAGGTTTCAGAATAATAATATCATCTTACATATTAACAGCATATAATACACATAGTCTTTAGAGTAGGCTAAGGTTAGTGTAGCATAAACTGGTATTCTAGTGTATATAAGATAGATACTTTTTGTACTTGGAACTTTATTGAGTTCTTTTTTATAAACCCTATGTAAGATTTCTTTATTGACTTAATATTTTGAGTTTTTAATTGTAACAATGGGTATATTTGATAGTAGACTTTATCACCAAGCTGTCATTAGTAGTAGGAAAAGATACAATTCTGGTAGTATATGATAGACTATCAAAGATAACCCACTTTGTGGCAATAATAGAGAAGATATCAATAGAAGGGTTAGTAAGACTGTTTAGAAATAATATATGAAAGCTATATGAGCTGCTAGAAAGTGTGATATTAGATAGAAATTCCCAGTTCACAGCAGAGTTGACCAAGAAATTGAATAAAATTCTAAAGATTCAAATGAAGTTGTCAATGGTATTCTATATTCAGATAGACAACCAAACACAACACATGAACTAGGAGTTGGAATAGTATCTCTGGTTCTTTATGGATTATAGACAGAAAGACTGGCTTAAATAGCTTGCTATAGTAAAGTTTGTAGTTAACAGTCAAGTTCATATAGCAACTAAGATCTCACCATTCATAGCAAATTATAGTAAAGAATTAAGAATTAGAGCAGATACTAGAAGAAGAGGAAAGATGGAGAGTTTGTGAAGAGAATAAGTAAAGTATAAGAGGAAGCAGAAGCAGTATTAAAGAGGGCCTAAGAGAAGATGCAGATAAGAGATAAAAGAAGACAGAAGCATGGAAAAGGGATGACAAAGTGATGTTGAGTACAAAAGGCTTAGTATTTAAGAAAAGGCCAATTAGAAAACCAACAGACCAATATGTTGGGCTATATATCATTGAGAAAGTAGTATCAGCTAATGCAGTTAAGCTAAAACTGCTAGTCTCAATAAGAATTTATTCTGTGGTAGACATTAGTAGAATAGTGAGATATGAAGAACTAGTGAAAGAGAAAAAGTGTAACAACCTTAAGCTAGAGCTCAGGTTGCAACTAAGGCAAAGTCTTGAGAGAAGTTAAGGGATGTATAGAAGTGGTAAAGCGTAAGGATACAGGAATGTATCTACGCTATATATACAGTACAGAGAATGTCCACGAAGAGTCCATGAGGCATCATACATGAAGGAACAAGCTGGAGAAAGTGAGGACTAGGCTAGGTTACAATGCCTACCACATGAGGCGCTGACTGAGACTACTCCGGCATAGCCGATCGTCGTCGTCATACCCTTTACCCATGTCCATGCTGTATCCAGGAGGTATTGATCATAACAATACCCCTGTTTTAGGCTTCATGTCCCCATGAATTAGACTAGAACCTCCAATTCTCCTACTACATGTGTGGCCACTATCTTTTTGCTAGGGCCTATAATGATTTGATCCTTGTTGTCCATGGCTATGAAATATGGTTCGTGCGGTGGGCCTCCTTGGAACATATGGATTTGGTGTCCGTTCCTTGCTGTGTCTGTGTTGTATTTTTTCTCCAAGAATGCCATCACTATTTCCTTCCAAAATATAGGATCGTTTTCTCCTCTGGATTTGAGGGATTGGTAGTGTTGTGGTGGTTTGAATAGCCTGGTCTGGGATGATGTCCGCACAAATTTCATATGTTTGAATAGATGTTCGACCTCGTCTGTTATGAAACTAGTGCTTGACGATGATGTTGTCGTGGATACTTCATATGGCTTGATTAATATTACTTCTTTGTCCTCAACCCTTCCTTTTTCTTCTTCTTCATCCACGTATAATTCTTGAATTTCTCGAATATTCTCATCCACGTAACTGTTGCCCTTCCCTTTATATCGATTGAGCTCGTTTGCCAATCTTCTTTGAACTTGAAATGCCCTGTCATCCATATCGCTTTGAATCAAATAATGTAGATCTTCCGCCATCTGGGTGATGTCCGTCGCATTCATGGTTCGATTATCGATACTGGCCATTAGAATCGTTCCTTCTAATTCCACAATTGTTGTGCCCGCTTCTTCTGCTAATTTCTTCATGTCCTTCACTGCTCTTTGAACATCGATCATCGTCTCAATTCCTTTCAATGTTTTGTGGTATATCCTCAACCAGTCCTCTCGTTCTCTCTTCATCACTAGTGCTTGGTCCATGTTGTTGAGTTTTCATGAAATATAAGGATTGGGGGAGGTGGGTGCCGTAACAAAGGTATTGTTGCTGATGTTGTTGGTGGGGAAAGACATTTGTAAAGGTGCTTTAGAATTCGAGTGATTTCTTTGGCTTGTCAAAATGGGCTTTTACCCCCCCTCTTTATAGGTTTCGACTCGAATACCTCGTCCAATAGTCTTCAACCACCTGTCTTGCATGTGGCAACCCTGTTTCTGCTATCCACTGATCATGTTCATCCCTATATCCTTTCCAGTGCACCAAATATTGTGTTCCCCGTCCTTGTTTCCTGTGCTTCCGTACTTCTTCCACTTTGTATTCTTCTTTCTCATTGATAATTGTCGGTGGTAGTGCTGGTTCCTTGTGTTGTCCTTTGAACTTTGGCTCTACGCATTGTGTCAGAAGATCCTCATTAAAGACGTTATGAATCATCCAGCCTTCTGGAAGTTCCAGTTGAAACACTCCTAAGCCAATGTCCTTTGTAATTTTAAAAGGTCTGTATCTTTTATTGTCCAACTTCTTTGAGGGTCGATTTGACTGGATATTTTTGTTTTCCAGCCACACGTGTTCTCCAACCTTTAGACCTTGAGGATTCCTTCTTCTTTTGTCGAACTGTCTCTTCATGTTCTTTTAGCTTTCTTCCATCGCTTGTGCCACATGTTTCCAGCTTTCTTGTAGCTTCTTTGCAAATTTCTCTACTCGTAGTAACTCCGTTTGTATCATGAGGTCCCCTTTCCAGAGGTGTCTTCCAAAGTTCAGTTCGAATGGCGTCTTCCCCGTTGTTGCATGTTTCTTGTCATTGTAAGTGAATTCTGCTGCGGCTAACCATTCTGTCCAGTCGTCCTGCTGATAGTTCACGTAGTGCTGTAGGAACGTTCCTATTTCCTGGTTGATTCTTTCTGTCTGTCTATCAGTCTGAGGGTAATATGCTGTAGACAGTTTCCTCTTGGTTCCCAGTACTTTCGTAAGATCTTCCATGAACTTTGATGCAAATTGCGGGCCCCGGTCGCTAAGGATTGTCTTGGGTATTCCATGTATCTTCCATATTTCGTCTCTGTAGATCTTGGCAACTCCTTCTGATGATAAATTTGTCGTTGTCGCCTTTAGTCTGATCATTTTTGTGAAGCGATCCACAATTACTAGTATGGCGTCCATTTTGTTCGATTTTGGTAATGGACCTATCATGTCGATACTGATGTCCTGCCATGGTCCTTCCGGAATCTCCAATGGGTGAAGTTTGCCTGCTTTTCTTTGGTGTTGCACCTTATTCTGTTGACACTTTATGCATCCTTGAACATATTTCTTGACGTTTTCTTTGAGTCCTGGCCACCAATATGTCCTCTTGATGAGTTCTTGCATCCTATGTTGTCCTGGATGTCCGACGTCTACTGGATCATGATGTTCTTTCAGAATTTCCTCTTTGATGTCCTTGTTGTTTGGTACGTATATTCTTCCTTCCATATACGCCACTTCATCCTCTTCCCATGCTGATCTATCTTTCTTTTGTAATGCTTGTAAAATTTCCTTCTCTCTGGTTCCGTTCTTCTTGATCCTTTTGATTATATCCGTTTCTTCCACCACCTTCCTATCATCAAATACCCGTATTTTGCCCACTATTTTCCTTGACCACATTTTGTCCTTTAGTAGTTGAACGTCTTTGTTATCCTCTTTTGTGTCGACCTGATCTTTCCTTGATAGAATATCTGCTTTCGTATTCGTTTTTCCTGGAATATGTCATAGGATAAAGTCATAGTCTTGCAGTTTCAGGTACCATCTGGCCTGTCGTCTGTTCAACTTGTGGGGTTCCCTAAAGTACTTCAGATTTTCGTGATCCATCCATATCTCGAATGTCTCTGCTGCGTCCAGCAAATATTGTCGCCATTTAGCCAAGGCCTCTACAATTGCCAGTAGTTCCTTGTTGTAAATTTCATAATTCCTTTCTGCTGGTTGCATTGTCCTCAATAAGAACGCAATGGGTTTCCATTTCCCTTCTTGTTCTTGGAAAAGTACTCCTCCAATCGCATGTCCTGATGCATCTGTTTCCACCCTGAATTTTCCTTCTCTCTTGGGTAAAGCTAGTACCAGTTGACTTGTGATTTTTTCCTTGAGTTCCTTGAATGCCTCTTGGTGTTCCTTTTCCCATTTCCATTCCTTTTTGCCCTTCAATTCATTTAATGGTCTTGCCGTATGACTGAAGTTGTGAATGAATCGTCTGTAGAAGTTGGCAAATCCCAGGAAACTCTCGACATCCTTGATCTTCATCAGCGTTTTCCATTTCTTTACTGCCTTTATCTTTTCTTGTTCCATCTTGATTTGTCCTTTTCCAACTATCACTCCTAGGATAGGAATCTCCTCCATGTTGAAGTCGCATTTCGATCGTTTAAAGCACAAATTGTGTTTCTCGGCTATCTTCAGGAATCGTATTGTTCGTTCTTCCAACTCTTCCATTGTCCTTGCTGGAATAACAAAATCGTCCATGTAGTTGGCCAACACTCCTTTGTGAAGTAGTTCTCAGAAAATACTATTCATCATTCTTTGAAATGTTCCTGGTAAATTGCATAATCCAAAGTACATCACTTGGGGTTCGAATAGTCCTTTGTTCGTGAGGAACGCCGCTTTCCATTCATTGCCTTCTTTGATTTGTACATTGTTATATCCCCAAATCAAATTCAACTTGTTGAAATATCTGGCTTCCTTGAGCTTATCGATGACTTCTCCAATTAACGGTAGTGGTGTTTTATCCTTTATTGTGACTTGATTCAACTTTCTGTAGTCTTGAACCAATCGTAGTGAACCGTCCTTTTTCAGGATGTAAAAACAGGATGCTACATATCGTGATTTGGATTCCACAATGAGTCCAGCCTTGAGTTGTTCATCGAGCCATTGATTTAAGGCTTCCTCTTCTTTGATTGTCATTGTGTAGGCCTTCGCGTTTAATTCATTTGGAGCTTCTTCTGTTAGATTGATTTCGTGATCCCATTCTCTACACTCTGGTAGTTTTTCGAATTTCTTCTTGTTGAATAAATGGGTGAAAGGTCGAATATATTCCGGTAAATCTTCTGGATTTGTTTTGTCCGGTTCTTTGTCTATTTCACCGTTGTCCTGTTCTGTTTTATCCATTGCTGTTTCCTTTGTCCTTCTGGTGTTGAACCATATGTCCTTATGCGTCATGGTACAATTGCCTGGGCATCTTGTGAACTTGATAGTGCCATTTTTCCAATTGACTTCTGGATTGTGTTTGACCAGCCAATCGTGTCCCAAAAACATGTCCATTCCAGCTAAATCCGTTACCGCAGCTTCCAGTATTTCTTTGTGTCCGTTGATCTCTACTTCTAGAGGTGCCACCTTGGTCACCTCTCCGTTCTTGGTTCCATCTGCGTTGAATACTTCGAAAGAGAAGTCGATCTTCTTGGTCTGAATTCTCTTGTCTTTGACCAATTGTTCGTCGATTCCTGTATGAGTGCATCTGGAATCCACTAGGGCCTTCACTTTTAAGTTCCTTCCATTTCTTATCTTGATGTCTGCTTGCACGTTTAACTCCCTTTTTCCACCGCTTGCTCTGCGATTTGGAATAATATATTTTTTAGAAGAGTTTACATTTTTGATCTCTCGTACCGTGCCTACTCGAGATCGTCTCCAAAACCCTGTTCCTTGTCGTTCTTGTCTTCTTCATCTGATTCTTCTTCTTGTGTCTTGTGTATCTTCATCGTCTGCTTCCCTTTGCAGTTCTTAGCAATGTGTCCTTTCTTCTCGCATTTGAAACATGTTCTTGTTTCCCATTCTTTCTTTTCTGCTTGACACTCTTTTGCCATATGCCCGTACTTGTTGCAGTTAAAGCACTTCAGCTTCCTATCCTTGAAGTTGTCGTTGGACTTCCCAATATCCATAGGTTGTCCTCTACCACCATGTGTGGTTCCTGTTCCCATCTTGTAGTCGTGTCTTCCCTCTGCGGACTCATATCCCTGTCCCACTGATGTAATCACTACTTTCCATTCCTTGAGTGTCTCTGGTATTGTTATGGGTGGATAACCCAATATCGTCTTGATTATATCTTGTCATACATTCTTCTTTAACAGAAAGATGGCGTGGAGCTCATCTGTATCTGCCTTCATGGCTAGCGCTTCGAACTCTATCATGAAGTCTGCTGTATTCCTTTTATCTTGTTTGAAGGTCTCAATCTTCCACTCGGCATCCGCTGCTTTGGACTTATCGCTGAATGTTGTCTTGAATTCTTTCACAAACTCGTCCCAATCCTGGGTGTCGTTGTCTTCGTCAAACTCGTCGAGTTTCTTCTGTGCGTAGATTCCTGCTACACCTCCTCTGAGGTGAGCTAGGATTGCTGTGATCCTATTGTCCGTTCTGGTGACTCTGTTGCTCTTGAGGAACAGTCTGATTCCTCTCCACCAGTCCTCAAATTTTGACCGGTCTCCATCAAACCACCCTGGGTCTGGTACCATACTCTTTGGCAATCCTGCCTGTACGTTCTCGCTGGCTACTGCAGCTGCTGTTGCGGATGCTACCGACATCTTAGTGTCTGTTCGTTCGTATTCTTCTGTTGAGGCTTCTTCGTTGATCTGTAAAGATCCCAGTCGTTCTGACAATGCCTCTATATCGTTTGTTCTTCTAGAACTCATTTTGTCTTCCCGTAGTTTGTACTACACGTGTTTTGTTCCTCGATAGATAACGCTGTCTTGTTTTGTCCGTAGGCTTGTCCTACTGCACCTCTCTTGCAAGGTGAGCTCGTCAACGCTTTACCAAATGTAATGATCTTAAGCTAGAGCTCAGGTTGTAACTAAGGCAAAGTCTTGAGAGAAGTTAAGGGATGTATAGAAGTGGTAAAGCGTAAGGATACAGGAATGTATCTACACTATATATACAGTACAGAGAATGTCCACGAAGAGTCCATGAGACATCATACATGAAGGAACAAGCTGGAGAAAGTGAGGACTAGGCTAGGTTATAATACCTACCACATGAGGCACTGACTGAGACTACTCCGGCACAGCCGATCGTCATCGTCATACCCTTTACCCATGTTCATGCTGTATCCAGGAGGTATCGATTATAACAAAAAGATAGAGAAACTAAAACCAATAGAGGTAGATAGAAAGAAGAAGTGGAAAATCAAGAGAATTCTCAACAAGAGTGTTGTGGCAACCACTAGACTGAATTGTCCAACGGTCTCACTAACGAGTAAAGCTCAGAATAGGCTATGATGTGGGGATTCACAAGAGAACTCGACAAGGAGTCTCTGCTTAATTAGTGTCCTATTTATACAAATGTGTCCTGGTCTGTGCTACCTGTTATAGCTTGAACGAGTGGACAGACTTTAGGGTTAGGGTTAGTGGACAGGAATAGGACAGTAGTATATTATTAGTCTACAACGGACATAGGGTTAGAGATAGGCACGTGACCTGGAAGTCATGTG